>JAJIBD010006894.1:0-74372 GCA_021461705.1 Cryptotis parvus | reverse complement strand
GTAGGCTCTGGGAGACCCTCGCTGAGCCCCAGGGCAGGCTGGCAGCCCACTCTGCTCAGCACCCACTGCCTGCCCCTCCTGTAGGGCAGCTCCCTCCCTCCCCATCCCCGCGATTCCTCTGCCCCCTTGCTCATGGTCCTCTCCTGGGCTGTGGTTGCACTTCGGCCAGGGATGTTGTTTTTAGACTCAGTAAGTCTTTATTTACATAGACTGAGCGCAGGCCAGACAGTGAATGAAGAGGCAGCCCAGGCTCCTCCCCACTCCCCTGCTGAGGCCGTCACTGGGGACAGCATGGATTGACTGACTGTCAGCACAGGATGGGAATGTGCAGCACCTCCAGCCCCCGGGCCAGGGAGTGGGGAGCCAGGCTTAGTGCCAACCACTGTCCCCACGCCCAGGCAGCTTCGGACCTTGTCTTTCATCCTGCCTCACTCCATGGCTGTATCAGGAGCAAACCCAGTTCAGACTCTGCTTGCCCTAAACCTTCCTCCCCCGCCACCTCCCCACTGCTGGCCCAGGCCAGTCTTTGCAGGGCTCTCGCGCAGCCTGTCACGCTGACCTGTGTTGCCTCCACTGCCCCTGAGCAGGGCCTAGGCCTGTCCCTTGGGGTTGGGGCTAGTCTTAAACCTGCCCGCTTTGGGTATATTTATTCATTCATTGATTCATTCATTCATTCACTCATCTATTATCTATTTGTCTATTTATTAATTTATTTTCTTTTTGAGTCACATCCAGCGATGCTCAGGGGCTACTCCTAGCTTCTGCACTCAGGAATTACTCCTGGTGGTGCTTGGGGGGACAATATGGGATGCCAGGGATCGAACCCAAGTCGGCTGCATGCAAGGCAAACCCCCCCCCCTCCTGGCTATCACCCGGCCCTATTGGGTATATTTAAGACAGTCCCAGCAACCTTTGGTTGGTCTAAACATTTTCACAGCTTCCCTTCCTCCTCCTCCCCCATCCTCCCCACTCTCCTCCCGGCCCCTCCTTGTTCCTTCCCCTCTCCCCAGTCCTCATCCCCTCCCTCTCTGCCCTCCTACCCCCACCCTGCCCCCTCCTACAGCTCCAGTCAGGCCCAGCAGCCCCACCTGTGACCTGATGAGGTCAGAGGAGGCAGAGGGTGAGGAGGTGCCTCCGTCCTGACTTGTGTCCAAATCCCCATGTGCCCAGTTTCTCCATCTCCC
This sequence comes from Cryptotis parvus, assembly GCA_021461705.1. Classification (NCBI taxonomy): domain Eukaryota; kingdom Metazoa; phylum Chordata; class Mammalia; order Eulipotyphla; family Soricidae; genus Cryptotis; species Cryptotis parvus. The sequence goes on along the minus strand of JAJIBD010006894.1, from coordinate 73,188 downwards.
AAGCCCCATCTTTCCTAAGCTTCTCCCATCCCCCAGCCCCATTAGGGCTGGCCCTGAGCCTCCCAGCTGGCCCCAAAGAGGAGAGCAGGTCCTTCTACAGGGCCCTTGGCCCACCAGCACAGGAAACCAGCCACAGATGCAGGAGCTGCTCCACATCATGGGGCTCAGTGGCAGAACCTGATTCCACCCCGCCACTGTGGCTGCTGCCAGCAGAGGACAGGAAGTACCGAGGGCTTATCAAACACACTCTGCTGGCCTTACTGCCCTCCCTCCCTGCCAGAGCACTGCTCAGAGAGAGAGAGCTCTGGCTATGACAATGTGACCTGCTTTGGGAGGGAGTGAGTAGAAGCCGCCCAGCTCGCAGGAAGTTGCTCTGGGCAGGCAGCCAGCAGGGACTGCTCTCCTCCCTCCCAGCTCCCCGAAGGAGCCCAGACCTGTCCCAGAAACCCTGGGTGGAGTCCTGGCCCCAGAGCCAGAGGAGAGTCAGAGTCTGGACGTGTGTAGGCAGACCCCTGGCAGGCCCCTGCAGTCCCAGAACAGGCAGGCCCAGAGGGAGGGCCTGGGATCTGCCACCTCTCAGCTTCTAACTCAGGGCTCTCCACCCACCCCTGTCCATCACCCGCACAGTCCCCTGGTCAGGAGCCCTGGGGCTGTGGGTCCCGCCATCCCTTCCTCCCCTTGTTCAGAGGGACCTGGGGGCAGGGATCCAGGCCGAGCAGGAACCTCTTGCTTCTGCCACCAAGAGTGGGGGTGCTCACAACCACCAGCCCAAGATGAGGTGACCTCACTCCCACACGACGTACTTTCTCAATTCTAACCGTTAATAATGTTCCTTGTCCACTGCCACATGCTCCAGGGACCATCTGGGTGCACTCTGGAGATCCAGAACTCCTCAGGGACACTGGAATGTGCTGACTCACCATCCTTGATGGTCACTGTGGGGATGGAGAAAGGGCATCTACTGCAGAGTACTGACGGGGCCACCAGAGAAAGGGCTCCAGGGGCTGGTCCTGTCTCTGCTGACTCGGGACGAGGTCAGGCCTCAGAGGGAGGAGAGTCCGACACTGGGAGCTGAGCCTGGGGGTGGTCCCAGAGGCATTGGGACAGCAGGGGCGGACTCTGCCCCTGACAGCAGGACTCTGACCTACTCTAGTTTGTCCTGATCCCTGGGGCACAGTTCTGAAGTGGCAGACGGGAGTCATGGAGGTTCCCGGGTACCCCTGTTGGTCGCCTGGTGCAACTGCACAGGTGGCCGCACTTAACCTCTTTCCCTCAGGTCTCAGGACCCAGATCTGCTCACCTTTGACTGGCCTTGTTCTGGGCAGTGCTGGCTCCTAGTGGACACCATAATATCAAAAACTCTGGTTTGCAGTGTGTTTACCCACTCAGCACAAAACCTGAGGCTCAAGTCCAAAAGATCAGACAAATGGTTTAATGTATTATATTTCCATATAAGCTTCTCAGCATAACACACGTGGTGCATGCACACACACATACACTTACACACACACTTACATACATATACACACATATACCTCACACACATATGCACACATACATACACACATACACACTTATGCAAATACATACACACATACATACATATACACATGCTTACACACGTACGCACAAACACACGCAGAAGAATCCACCTTTCCCTGTGAAAGTCAGTCCAATGCTAAGGGGCAGCCAACTTGCCTGGCCTTGCCTTTTCTCAGATGCTAGTCCAGGACAAGTCTAAAATTATCCACACCTGCTCTTGCTGCTAAAAGTCAGCTGAAGCAACGGCCACAGAAGTAAGGTCTTTTTTAAAACACCGTCCCTTTGGGGTTCAGAGATGAGCAACTGAAACAGGTGATGGAAACTGGGCACGGAATCTGAGAGGCAGGAAAGCAGAGCCGGCTCAGGTTGAGGAGCTGGGATCAGAAGGCCAGGCCAGGCCCCAGAGTCACAGCTGCAAAGCCCAGGCTGGCAGGGTCATGTCAAATGAAGGAGAAAGCGTGGGGCCAGCCAGACTTCTCAGAGCTCTTTGCTGTCCAGGGTGTGGGGACTGGGTGAGCGGGTTACCCGCAGAAGAAGCACATGCTTCCAGCCTATGAAACTATCCCAGCCCCTACCCTAGTTTGTATTTCAAAGCTCAGATAGGGAAAGATGGGGTACAGTGGAAAGGGAGCTGCCATTTTAGGGGTGACACTGCATGCCAACTGTCTCAGAGTCCTACCGGTAGGAGCTACTTTTATGTCCCTTCTGTCACGATAGAGTGCCCAGCTCATCCATGAGAGTCAGGGATGGAAGAAGGAAAGTCAGTTGGCGGGCCGGAGAAGATGAGTAAGAAATGATCCCACCTGAAAGAAATTAATGTACAGAGATGCATCTGTGTAATTATATTCAAAAATATATGTCAGCAGAGTTCCAGAAGAGAGCATAGAATTACACAGGAAAAAAAAATGGAATGGATGAAAAGTTAACAACTTTGTAAGGGAAACATATTTACAGGTTCCAAAACCCTAAATCAGAAAGAGCATAAACAAACTTTTTGGACTAGGCCATACCCAGTGATGCACAGGGACTTCTAGTGGGGCTTGGGGAATCACATGTGGTATGGGGGTGGGGTGTCAAACCAAGGTTAGCTGTATGCAGAACAAACATTTTTAATGTTTTTAATGTTCGCCAACCCATAAACCAGAGGATTAATATCAAAATTGAAAGAACAGACTAAAAAGCTCAGAAATAGAATCATTCACACACATATATTTTTCAGAAAGGTATCAAATAGCCAATCGAGAAAGGAAAAGAATTTTCAACAAATGGTGTTGAAATGATATATTTACTGGAGAAATAAATTAATTCATGTCCTAACTTTCTACAAAAAATCAATCTGTGATGGACCTCATACCTGAATGTAAGACCTAGCAGCATTAGTCATGGAGGAAACGCAAATCTGATGAATAAGAATGTTCCTCATCTACCAGCAGAGCCAAGATCAAAATGATACAAAATACTGGTGAGTCTGTGAAACAAATCAAATGCTGATACGTCGTTGGCAGAGGGGAAAGTGGGCTGAGAACACTGAAAAGATTTTCCAGTTTCTTTTATTTATTTATTTATTTATCTATTTATTTATTTATTTTGCTTTTTTGGGGGTCACACCCAGCAATGCTCAGGGGTTTCTCCTGGCTCTGCACTCAGAAATTACTCCTAGCGGTTCTCAGGGGACCATATGGGATGCCGGGATCGAACCCAGGCCAGCACAGGCGGCTGTGTGCAAAGCAAACGCCCTACCCGCTGGGCTGTCGCTCCTGGTCCCCTTTTTTTTTAAAAAATATTTTATTATACCACCGTGAGATATACAATTACATAGATGTTTATGTCCGGGTTTCGGTCATACATTGTTTCAGCACCAATCCCTCCACCAGTGCCCATTTCCCACCACCAATGTCCCCCATCCCTCCCCTCTCCCCTAGCCTGCCTCTATGGAGAGTTCTTTATCTCTTTTCTCTTTCTCTCTCTCTTTCTTTCTCTCTTCCTTCTCTTACACACTGTGGATTGCAATACATACATTTAGAGGTTATCATGTGTATCTTTTTGCCTGTATTCAATACTCAGTTCTAGGCTAGTATTATCACTTACAACAATTGTTAGCACACTGTTCCCTTCTCTGTCCCACCCAACCTCCGACTCCCAGATGCTTGTGGTAGATTCCATTTTTGGAAAGACCTCCTGATCCATGTTTTGTCTGACCTTGGATATTGGTATCATAATATATAGATACATATGTGTATGTATCTATATATTTATGTCATGCAAATAAATGCAGTCATTCTATATCTGTCTTTTTCCTTCTGGCTAATTTCACTCAACATGATCCTCTCCATGTCCATCCATTTATAGGCAAATTTCATAACTTCATTTTTCCTAATGGCTGCATAGTATTCCATTGTGTAGATGTACCAAAGTTTCTTTATCCAGTCATCAATTCTCGGGCACTCTTGGTTGTTTCCAGATTCTGGCTATTGTGAATAGTGCTGCTATAAACATAAACGTGGGGATGGTGTTTCCACTGTGTGTTTTTGGCTTCCCAGGGTATATTCCCAGGAGTGGTATGGCTGGGTCAAATGGGAGCTCAATTTCTAGTCTTTGGAGGAATGTCCATATTGTTTTCCAAAAAGGGTGTATTAGTCGACATTCCCACCAACAATGGATGAGAGTCCCTTTTCCCCACATCCACACCAGCACTTGTTGTTTTTGCTCTTCTGGATATGTGCCAGCCTCTGTGGTGTGAGATGATATCTCATTGTTGTTTTGATTTGCATCTCTCTGATGACCAATGATGAGGAGCATTTTTTCATATGTCTTTTGGCCATTCAAATTTCCTCCTTGTCGAAGTTTCTGTTCATTTCTTCTCCCCATTTTTTGATGGGGTTGACTTTTTTCTTCTTGTAAAGTTCTACCAGTGCCTGATAGATCCTGGATATTAACCCCTTATCAGATGATTTCCAGTTTATTACCAATTAAATATGCACCTGCCCTAGGACCCAGTGACTCTCCCAAGGAAACAAAAAAAATCATGTTCACAAAAGGATGGACCTCCAATATCCATGTTGTATTCACGCATTACAGCCCCATGCTGGAGTGTCACACAAGTGTCCAGTGGGGATCAGATAAACAAACTGGCAGATTCATAGCCTGGAGAAACCCCACAGGGCAGAGATCAGACCGAGACTGTTTGAGGCCCTGAGTTCAGTGCAAGTAGGACCAAGTTCCTCACACGTTCCCTTAAGACCCTGCATTCCTGGCAGATGAGCTCTAAACTTGGAACAGAAGGGGCTGCCCAACTCTCCTGCCCTCCATCTCCTGAGCACCTCTCCCTGGAGCTGGGCAATGAGAATTCTATGATAGTTGCTATAAACAGTTCTTGTCCTCTGGGATCCTACTGTGGATGAAAGACTTCTATCTTGGTTCCCACCCAACCTATGCTTACCTCTGAGAAGCCACATTACAGTTCTTCAGTCTCCAGCCCCAAACCCCTTTGCTAACATGGGGGTTGAATACCTCTCTCGAAACAGTATTTTTTCCTTGATCTGTCCTCCCTCCACTCTCCAAATGCTCAGCTATAAATCAGACAGATGCTGGATAACCAGAGTCAGTCCCCAAATCCCTAAGTGACCATATCAGAAGAGAAAAGGCAGCTGGTTCCCAAGCATACACCTCTGCCCACCTCTGGCACCTCTCCCCACCCTTAGCCTGGGCTGGCACTGGGATCAGATGTCCTTTCCAGAGCACAGCCCAAGGACATGGCATCAAAGAGAGACACAGAGCCAGATATGTGACTAGAATCTCCAGGCTTTCATGGAGTCAGGGATGGGCTACCTTCCCCCTACTTCATGCGCTTCCGGAAGTCATGGCAGTCACACACACACCCCTAAAGTCACCCAGTTAAAACTCAACTCCAGCTGTATCACCTTGTTAAACAATTTTGGATTTCTTGGAATGTGTGGCCACAACAACACTGATAAACCAGGAATAGCACACCAGATTAGATGAGATGTAATGCAGAAGGCATCCAATTGTGATTAATAAAATATCAATGCAGAAGGCTTAACCTTTACCATCTTAGTCATCTCTTGTACAAGGGCTTAACAGCTCCATGATGAAATACACAATCTTCACCAACATCCTTCTAAGGAAACATTTTTTGATCATTTTGTAGCAAATTATAACAAGCACTGTATCACTGTATCACTGTCTTCCTGTTCATCATCGATTTGCTCGAGCGGGCACCAGTAACATCTCCATATGTCCTGTCTCATGCTAGTAGAGCCCAAGGGCATCTGCTTGCTCCAGGAACATAAAGAGCCTCAAACCATTATACTAGGTCATGAGAATGAGATCTATAATTGTTACTGGTATTTGGCATATCAAATATAACACGGGTAGCTTGCCAGGCTTGCCGTGCAGGTGGCATACTCTTGTAGTCACCTCTAAATACAGCATTTATTGATGAACCACGCCAGGCTGTGATAGGCTCGTCTGCTGGGTGGAGTTCTGATGAGAGGGAAGTCCAGATGTGGAAAATGGCAGCCCTCATGGAGTGGGGGGTCGTCTGGCTTGTTGAGAGGCTCTGCTGGGGTGGCAGGCCAGGGCTAGAACCCACCATCCCTCCCGGGTGCCTCGTGAGTGGCTGGGAACAGGGAGAGCGGTAGTAGCTCTGCCCCATGTCTGTGAGTCTCTGGATCAGCATACCTGGGCCAGACTTGAAAAAAGACTGCTGCAGGGTGGGTGTCGATGATCCGGGCTGTGATAGGCCCATCTGCTGGGTGAAGTTCTGATGAAAGGGAAGTCCAGATGTGGAAAATTTCTTTTTTTTTTATATTTTTAGCTATTTTTGGTGGGGAGGGTCACACCCGGCAATGCTCAGGGATTACTCCTGGTAGTGCTCAGGGAACCATACGGGATGCTGGGGATTGAACCGGGTCAGCCATGTGCAAGGCAAACACCCTACCTGCTGTGCTATCTCTCTGGCCCCAATAATGATTTTATTGATAAACAATAATTTAGTGGGTCTATATATGTGGTATAGAGTATTCATCTATAAATAACATATAAGCTTTTTGGTTTGGGACCATGCCCAACTGTGCCCAGGACCTACTACTGGATCTGCACTATGAGGAATCACTCCTGAACAGGCTTTGGTGACCCTACAGGGTGTAAGGGGATCAAACTCGGGTTGCCCGCATGCAGGAGTAACCCAAGCATCAGTGGGTGTGGCGCAAAAAACAAAACAAACACAACAAAAAAAAAGATATGGCATATATACACTGTGAGAAGCTGCCGTAAGGAATGATGAAACCCTGCAACTGGCTGCAACACAGAAGGAACTGAGGGTATCGGTGGGTGAGGTGAGCAGGACAAACAGGACAATATCACTTCTATGGGACACAAAAACAACTGAATGAGGGAAAACAATATTCGAAATAGGGCAATATGAAATTAAATTATTGAAAGCCTGCTATGGGGAAGACTCAAATGGTGAGTGGGAAAAATTGGAAATAATGGTGGTGGAAAGGTGTAATGATAGTGGGATTGGGTATGGTCTATTGAATGTCTGTAACAAATCTCCATGAACAACCTTTAACCATAGCGTTTATATAAGGTGTAATGGGAAAATAAAATAAAATAAAAGAGATGCAGATCCCACTTTACATCAGCTTGAGCCCATGGTCACAGATCTATTACTCCAGTCCCAGTTTTCACATGCACGAGAAAATCCTGTCTGTGAGGAATGTGGGCAAGTTTCAAACTAACAACACAGTATTACAAAGTTAGATGGTTCTCTGTTCAGGAGAAGGAAACACAGCAGGAGCACTCGTGAGAGGAGCCCATGCTTCCTGCATACTCTCCTGACCCAAAGACGGTCCCTCCATAGGAACTGGCTCTCACCTATTCATCCCTTCTGCACACTCAGTGGCCTACCAGTGACTACGTCGACATTCTTTACTGCTCTCCTCCTATAGAAGTGGCTTTCCCTCTCAAAAATCTCTGAGAGAGAGAGAGAGGAAGGAGGGAGAGTGAGAGGGAGGGAGAGAGAGAGAGAGAGAATAAGAGAGAGGAGAGGGAAAGGGAGAGACAAAAAGGGAGAGTGAGAAACAAAGGGAGAAAGTGAGAGAGGGAAAGAGAGAAGGAAAGGAAGAGAGAGGGGAGGGGAGAGACAGAGGTAGAGAGAGGGGAGGAGAGGGAAAGGGAGGGAGAGAGAGAGAGAGAGAAGAAAAGTACCTGCTATAATTTGAAATAAGTGTTGGCCGTAGGTGCAGTGCTGGTGGGTCTGGGGTTGACTAGTACAACCCATTGTGTTCTAGAAGCTTAAAAACTGTTCCAAGAACAGAAATTGGCCAGACCCACACATAACAACCCCCCAAAAAATAAAGTCATGATTTTATCTATACCATTCAGTTATATGGGCATACTGATCAATATAATTAGTGCCAGCTAAGGGAGCAGGCATGGGGATGGAAGGTGGGTGGGAAATGAGGGTCTCTGGTGGTGGTAGGGGCACCCTGGTGAATGAATCTTTCTAACAACTGTATTGTGAAAAACTTTGCACTTTGTAAATCACAGTGTTTAAAGTAAAAATAAACAAATAAAAATAAAAACAATAAAATTAAAAAAAAGAAAAGTACCTGCCATAGAGGCAAGTTTTGGGGGATGTGGTGGGAGGGAAATGGGACACATTGGTGCTGGGAAATGTGCACTATGAGTGCTGAAACACTGAAACCCAATCATGAAGAGCTTTGTAATGGTCTATCTCACAGTGATACAATTAAAAAAAATCTCCTCTCAGCCTGATAACCTCTGCTGGGTTCCAGCTGATAAGAGGCTGCCTTGCCGAGTGTTGTTTGCCTCGGATTGGAGATAAAGCCCTGCAGGAAGGCTGTGAGGAGGAGCGAGGAGGAGCTGCGGCAGGACTTCTGAGGCACTCCAAAATCCACAAGGCCTGGCAGTTTCCTGGCCTCACCTTCGGGCTGAGCGTGTCTGGGCAGCGCTGCATACTTGGACGGAGTCACGGCTGGTGAGACAGACTTGGCGTGGCCAGGGAGCACTTGCTGCTCTTTTAAACTCCCCGGCACCTGGCGTGAAGTCACCTTTCTTCTTCTGAAAGCAACGTCTCTGTCCCGGCGCTCTCTGCTCTGTCGTCAGCACCGGGTATTTTTCTACACCGATCACAGATTCTCCCAGGTAAGGCCACGTTGGCTGAGGGGGTTCCCCTCTGGAAAGCCCGATGAGAAGGCCCTTGGGAGGGTGTCTTGGGGAGGGCACACAGGCATGGGTGAGGATGGCAGGTTCCTGGCAGCTAGTACCCACCTCCTGATGGGCTGGCTGAGCTGGAGGTGGCGGCAGCTCTGACCTGCCTGTTCTGTTCAGGCAGAAAAAGGCCCACAAGAAGCCGCTGCAAGTGACTTTCTGGGGACGGTGCCTCCCTGCCCTCTGCCTGTGTAATGCCGGGCTTTTTGTTGGAGCAGCATCCTCCCAGATCACAGGAGAAAGGCCAGGAATGACCAGCTCCAGGGAGCACCCCCGGCCCACTCTCTGATTCCAAGGCTTCCCCCTTCCCTAGAAGGAAGGAGACAAAGGCCTGGGCTCCTGTCCTGACATGCAGCAACCCTGAGTGCAGAGCCCAGGGCAGTCCAGGCACACGTGCGGGTATCTATCTGAGCTCTGGGAATGTGTGGGTGTGGCTGTGTGAGTTTGCATGTGTATGCATGCATGTGTGTACATGTTTATGCATGTATGTAAGTGTGTGTGCGCATGTGTATTTGAGCATGTTTGTGTGTGCCTGTGTGTACATATGTGCGTAAATGTGTGTGCGCGTGTATATGGGTACATGTGTGTGAGTGTGACTGTGTGTACATGTGTGTGCATGTATGTGCGTGTGTGTGTGTGTGTGTGTGTGTGTGCGTGGCGTGCACAGGAGTCAGACCTGTGGTCCGAGAGTTCCTGGATTTTTCCCCAACCACTTTCTACAGTCCTAAGTCACGGTTGCTGATTGACTCACACCTCTGTTAGCTCTGGGGTTCTCCATGAGAGAAATTGGTAGTGATGGAGGCACTACAGGAGGATCACTGAACCACTGAGACACGCAGATGTCACTGTCACTGACATGCAGATGTCATTGTCACCAGACACAGCTGGCATGGGCAGTGCTGGGGACTCAGCAGCAGCCTGAGAGGGAGCCAGAGAGGGTCACGTAGAGTAGAATGCCATGTCCTGTTTGCTCACACACTGGCCACATGCCTCCTTCTGACTTGTCACATCCAGAATTCTTTCTTAGGGAATCAACTTCCCTCGCTGCCCTTGAGCTGGGTGGAAAGCCCATGGCTGTCCTTCACAGATGGACATTCCCCATCCTTGTACCCCCACACACGAGAGCCCTGCTACCGGACCCCCCAAATCCAGACGGAAATCCAGCAACTGGACTATCTCCTGCCAGAATGTAGAAATGGCCTTGGTGCTATCTCTCTGGTTTTACCTTCCTTGGGGAGGCACTGACAATGCTGCAAAGACCACCAGTCCCCACACAATCCCTCACAAGTCTGATTCCACCTTCTTAAGCTTCCTCTCGACATCCTCCCACCCCCACACCCGGACAGGGTCAACACTATGTGCAGTGGTCTCTCATTTGGCCATGTGCTCCCACCAACTTCTTCCTAGTATAAGACACTTCAAGGGCAGTCTTCTATAAGAGCAGACTCTGAAGCACTTCCTGCCGTCTCAGGGGTTTAGGATCTTGATTTCTGAGGAGGAAGCAGTGGGAATGGTAGGAAGGAAGGCAGCAAGCCCAAAACACAGGCCTGCGGTCCGAAACTCAGCTTCCTCCAAAGGCCTTGACTCCAAAGGTTTACTCCAAAGGTAAACCCTGAAGCTCATTCTCTTGAAACTCATTCTCTTCCACTGTGAAATGCAACAGGAATGCCTGCTTTAGTGAACAGCAGTGTTAGACATGCATATTTATGCAAGACTCTGAAACAGAGCAGTTAAGTATTTTTCCATTCCTTTCTTCTTTCCTTCCCTTTTAAGGCTTCAAGTCTCTTACTTCTCCTGTACATATTTGTGTACATGTGTATGCACAATCTTTGGCATGGTAGAAAGGGAAAGGCAAAGACATACATAGGAGTTCTCTTCAGGAATTTGCAGTTTACTTAGGGAGATAAAGCAAACCCCAGTAGTACAAAAGCACCCATCAAATCAACAGCCTACAATTGTTATGTGTGCAGAGGCAGTGAAGTACAGACATAGGGAAGGCTTTGAGTAAACAGGTCTGTGAATACCTGCAGACAGAGTGCAAACAGATCTGTATCAAGCAATTTAGACTTGGATTCTTTGCAGATTTAATACCTACCAGAGCGAGAGGGGTGTTGGGCCACCCCCAGAAGTCCTTAGGGCTTTTCCTGGCTCTAGAGTCAGGGATCACACCTGGTGGTGCTGAAGGACCATATGTGGTGCCAGAAATAAACCAAGTCACATGCAAGGCAAGGACCTTGTACTTTCTTTCTCTGACCCCATGGTTTTATACATTTTTTAGTGATGTAAGGGCTGCCCTGTAAGTGCTTGCTCTTACCAACCACATCTGTCTCATCTCCCACATCACCTCCCAGGATGGGAAAGTACATAGTAGAAGTCAATGTTGTGTAACAAATTAAGCCTATAAGCAAATTTGCAAAAACAGAGGTGTTTGTGGAGGTCTGATGAGTCTCCATCTGATACTGCTCCTTACAAAATCTGTGAAAAGTGCCATAAGGACCTTATGCTTCCTACTTCATACACATTAGAAAACCTGAGACCTACAGAGATGAAGTGATTTATCCAGAGTCATGAAATTAAGAAAATATGCCAAACTTGGCAACTAAGAATCCAGTTTTCCTGTAATAAATCTTTTCTTTTTCCTTTGCTTATCAGTAGGGATTGGGTATTGTGCTGGCTGGCTGGCAAAATATGGTGACCTGCTTTCTGTTCCAATTTCTGGTTTGGCCCTAGTGTGTGCAGAGTCTGTACACATGCATTTGCTCGAGAGTTCCTCAGTAGTAGAACCCCCAATAATATTTATTCAGCAAGCATCATCAGACACTGAGCCTGGCACCATGGCAGGGAATGGAAGGTAATGGAGGGACCAAGTACTCAGGAGGCTACTTCTTTTTTTTTTCTTTTTTTCATTTTATTTCATTTTATTATTCCTCCCCACCCCCCAAATTTTATTACACCATTTTAGACATACAATTGAAAGATGCTCATGTAGAGTTTTGGTTCTACAGTGTTCCAACACCCCATCCCTCCCACCCAAACCCATCTCCCATCACCAATGTCCCACCCCCGGCCCCTCACCTCAACTACTTGGCGGGTTCTGTATGTCATTTCTCTCCTCTTTATCTCTCCCTCCCGCCAAACTTTCCTCCATCGTGGATGCAGTGCATTAAAAAGACTTACTGTTTCCACTGTTTTAATGGCGGTGAATTTCTCTTTTCTGGTGTGGGGCAGTTTCCCAGCGTCCGGTCACGAAAATGGTGGCTAGTTGGTGGGCGAGTCTCATCCGGCTGCTTCCGGGACCCCCAGGGGTGATGGGCCCCTCCCAAACCCATCTGTCCTCCCGGGGCCCCCATAGTCAGCTGGGCCGGGGCGGCCGAGTTCCAGCTTCCCCAGCCGCTTGTGAGGGCTATTCATTCTATGGCTGGTGGCCCCAGGGCGCTCCTGGGCAGGGCCACCAGGCTCAACAAAATGGAGGGGGGAATGGCTGACCCCTGACTCCATCTGCCGAATTCCCAGTGATTCCCGCTTCTGGGAGCCGCCTAACAGGAGGCTACTTCTAATGAGGATGGCAACCTTTCAAAGGATGCATTATCATCCAAAGGAAAGTGTGGTGTTAATAATGGACTGTGGGAAGATCTGAGAAGCAAACAGGAAGAAAAATGCTGCAGAGAGCTGCAGAGCTCTCCATGCTCTTACGTTGGAGAGGATTCTGAGATGGGTTTCATGGACTAACTTTAGAGATGAAAAGTCTAAATCTAAGGGCTGGCACGATAGTCCAGCAGGGAGGGCGTTTGCCTTGCATGCAGCCAACCCAGGTTCAATTGATGGCATCCCATATGGTCCCCAAGCACTGCCAGGAGCAATTCCTGAGAGCTAGGAGTAACCCCTGAGCATTGCTGGGTTTGATCCCCCAAAAGGAAAAAAAAAGAAAAGAAAAGAGAAGCTTAAGTCTGGGAGTTATTCAAAGGACCTTACATTTTTATTTTATTTTAGGGGTTCTGGGGCCTCTCCCAGCAGTGTTTTGGGGCTACTCCTAGCTCTGTGCTCAGGAGACATCTGAGCTGTACTGATGCACTGACAGTAGTGGAGAAGGCACTGGCCTTGCACACACCCAACACTGGTTCTATTCTAACATGATACCATGGCTCCCGGCATCAACAAGGGTCTCTTCTGAGACAGGAATAGCCCCACTGCCAGATGTGTCCAAAAGAACAAGGAAAATGGTCCAATTTCAGATGTGAAATCCCAACCCCAGGAGACAACTAAAGGCACGAGGTAGGGCCCTCTCATTGCAGTCTCCTTAAGGAAACAGACCCCAGAAGACTCTTTAAGTCCTCCTTCTCCCCTGGGGGGCTGGGCAGCGGGTACAAATGTAATGGGAGAGAGTGGGGGGCCTACCTGAGCCCCTCACTCACACCCTGCCCTCAGTCTCCTAGCTGCTGGGAATGTGGGGGACAGTGTCTTTGGCCCTTTATTACAACAGCAGACATATCCAGAGCCTAGATAGAGTGGAAACTTAACCAGATCACCTCAATCTAGAAGAAGATAGGGTCCTACAATCTATGTGTGACAAGATATTCCCCGCCTCCACTTGTAACCACAGTAGATTAAAATCAGGGATAGGGTTGATGTCAGGCTTGAGATAGAAAGCAGCACAGAGGTCTTCTGAGGGGAAAAGGGAAGAGAGGAATTTTTCAACTGTTATGTTGGGGCTGACTGGTATGATTGTGACTATTCTATTCATATTCTTGAAATATGGGAATAACCTCAGGAAAAATTTGCCCATATGTTCCTGAAAGTTTGGGGAGTTTCATTGTTATTTCATAAAAAATGAATGATAAATGTGTAGAGATCATTAAACTTTGGGAATTGGCTACTTTAGGGCTTCACTAGATATCAGGCCTAGGAGCTAGGGTTAGGGATAGAATAGGGCTAGGGTTAGGGATGTGAAGGATTTAGGGGCAATGTATTGTGGTTTTCCAAGATAAAAAAAGGGGTGAAGCACGATTCAGATCATATCAGTCCTCGTTAGATCTTTCACATGCAGGGCCAGAGTGATAGCACAGTGGGCAGGGCATTTGCCTCGCAAGTAGCCATCAACCCAGGTTTGATCCCCGGCATTCCATACAGTCGCCCAAGTACCACCAGGAGTAATTCCTGAGTGCAGAGCCAAGAGTAACCTTGAGCATCACCAGGTGTGACTTAAAAAGCCAATATGAATAAATAGACAGACAGACATGATAGATAGATAGATAGATAGATAGATAGATAGATAGATAGATAGATAGATAGATAGATAGATAGATAGATAGATAGGTAGATAGATAGATAGATAGATAGATAGATAGATAGATAGATAGATAGATAGATAGATAGATAGATAGATAGATAGATAGATAGGAGGGGTGCTTGGGTGCTTTCAAACTGTTTCTTGACAATAGGAAAGGGGCAGCCTGGCAGCAATGGAGAGGGCCAGTCATGCAGAATTTTGTCAAGAATTTGAAAATAAATTTTTTTGCTTTTTTTTGTTTCAACCGGCAATGCTCAGGGGTTACTCCTGGCTCTTTGCTCAGGAATTACTCCCTGGTGGTGCTTGGGGGACCATATGGGATGTTGGGGGTTGAACCCCTACACACTGTGCTATAGCTCCAGTCCCTGAAAATGAATTTCTTGAAGGAAGTGTTTGCATATGCTCTGTTTCCCAGGAGGGAGTGTGCAGGCTGGTCATGAGTCCCGAGTTATGTGTAGGGCAGTGGACACTGCTTGTGCCCTTAGTGTATTACTCTGCAGTGACATGGCTGGCTACTCATCTCTCCGTGGAAGAAGGGCAGCATTTTCTCTTTCTACCCCAAGTATTTATGACTAACGCACAGGAGATGCCAGTATCTGTCAAATGAGTGAAGCCATTTATATCATCTATCTTCCATGTTTATCTTGATTTATAGCACGTTATCAGAAGTGTACCTGCTTGCTATGAAGGTAAGTTTAGAACTTGCATGGCCCAACGAGCAGAAACAGGCCAGGAGCCTCCATGAGCATGGCACTGACAGTCAATTACATTTCATAGACAGAGGCAGGGAATGTAAGCCAACACCTGCCCAGGGCATGTGAAGTGTCTGGATGGTTTTTCTGGCTCTATCTGCACTATCAGCAGTGACCCAGCAGTGGTGGTTAGAGGCCTAGGGGAGCCGTGGCTGCATGAGAGGGACAAAAAGGTGTCCTGTGGATAATCACAAGTACAATTCCATCTCGAGTTTGGTCAGAGCAAGTGAAAAGGGACATTCACAGGGTGTGCTAGGCAGAGACAGGCATCAGTGGAGGAGAAGAATCCTGGCTAGTTAGGCCGGATGAGGAGGTTAAACGGGGCTGGGAAGCTAAGGTGGGGTGAGGTTTTACAGGTTAGAAATTGTCAGAGAAGCAAGAGGCGTTGGCTGAGACTGCAGGCAAAAATACTACCCAGCCCGAGTCTTTGTAAAGTTTGGCCCTGGCTAGAATTTACACACTTTATAGAAAGCTGTGCACACCTGTGTGCCACATCCACAGACGAGGTCCCCAGGTGCCCATGAAACTGAGGGCAGAGGAAATGCCTACAAAGTCCATGTGAACTGTCATATGTATATGAAAGAGTGTGTGCACACCTTTCTAGAAAGTCATGTTTGGGGGAACTACTAGTTTAAAGTCCAGCATTTGTTAATGAATTTACTTGGAGAAAATATGTACCCACTTGGAGCAATAAATATTTATTTATGAGTATTTATCAAATATTTATGTACTAGGAGCGATAAAATTATTTTCCAAGTTACTTCCCAAGGATGTTGCAGGGATTACTAAGGTGACTTCAAACAGTTAATCTGTTGTAAAAAAAATTGCTTTTGGAGGATACGGTATTATTTCTTGTGCTATTATGTAATCAGTAAAGATAAAAAGCATTGGATACTTAGTTCATTTGATTAAATGATGGTTCCAGATTGGCCCAGGATTAGATTTCCATGTTAGTTGTGTTTTGTGTTGCCCAGAGAACATGTCTTCTTCCAATGGCCGACTAGATTCCTTCTAGTCCCATCCAGTCACCGCTTAAGTGATGAGGCTTGTGTCTCAGTTTGCTAATGAATAAATGATACAGCTTTCTGGTCCACTGAAGTGTCTCGGTAGGTTGCCATGTGTGTGTGTGTGTGTGTGTGTGTGTGTGTGTGCAAATTCATGTGATTTGGGACTGTAAGTTTTGGAAGACAGGATACACTTTTGACAATCCTAGTCTTAATCTTAAAGTAGAGGAAATTACGGGGCTGAGGCAATAGTACAGCAGGTAGAGCTTTTGCCTTTCATGTGGCCAACCCAAGCTTGATCCCCGATACTGCATATGGGACCCTGAGCCCAACTAAGGTAATCCCTGAGCACAGAGCCAGGAGCAAAGCCTGAGCATTGCCAGGTGTGGCCCATAAACAAAAACAAAGAGAGAAAGAAAAGAAAAGATAAAATAAATAGCATGCATAACTCGAATACATTAGAAATTATTTCCAACTATTCAGTCTGATTTTTTAGTCTGTTTTACAAGCAAAGATAGGAAAAATTTTTAAAGTATCACTTTTTTATTTATTTTTATTTATTTTATTTATCTTTTTTTTTTTTGCTTTTTTGGGTCACACCCAGCGATGCTCAGGGGTTACTCTTGGCTCTGCACTCAGGAATTACTCCCTGGCAGTGCTCTGGGGACCATATGGGATGCCAGGGATCGAACCTGGATCGGCAGCGTACAAGGCAAACGCCCTACCCGCTGGACTATCGCCCGGCCCCATAAAGATAGGATACTTTTTTTTAATGTAGTTGAGGTCCTGATATATTCTCTCCTAAATCTTAAGGAATCTATGAATATATATATAATATAAACACAGTAAGTTTTTCTGTGACAGTTGCTCTGTTCCATTTATTAACTAGATGGAGAGGGAAATCTTCCTGGAAGAACACACACTCAGGTCAGGCCCCAGTTTCAAAATGACGTATTTGAACACACTCAGGAACCAATATGATCAGGTCGGCTCCAGTTCTTAGGAATTATTAAGAGTAATGCATCTCCCTTTCTTGTACTCAACTTCTATTTCAGGGAAATCGTTCTTGGTCTAGGAGTTGCACTCACAGAGGCAAGACTGAAGAATGGACCTCACTGACAAATGGCCTTTGGATGAAGGACCGTGGCTGTCCTGTACTGGAATTCATCATTTTGCAAACACCAAAGGGGGTAGGGGCTACTTTTGCTGTCCTTGGCGCTCACTTCTCGCTTGGACCCATTGCGTCTACACAAGTTGTGCCTGTCCCCAGAGAGGTGTCTTTTCTAGCTAGGTGGAGAGGAGAGGTACATCCCAGATCCTGAATTTCCTACCTCCAGGTCATGTGGCCTAAAAAATGTCTCTTGTTGTTCTGGTTCTCCCAGGAGAGTATAAATGTCTGCATTGCAGGATGTGAGAAGGATTGTGGGAATGTGAAGTCTGACTGAGCCAGGTGGGGAGCTTCCCACAGACCCCTGGGTACTGATTGGCTCCACCCTTCCCCACAGCCCACCCTGCAGGCCTGTAAGGGCTAGTGTGAGCGTGGGGGTGGGGGTGGCCTGCTCCCCTGTCCCCTCTTCCCAGTACCTGCAGGAACTGAGCCCAGCTCAGGCGTTCAGTAATGGCGGTGAAACACTTCTCGCAGAGTGGCGCATGGACAAGTAAAAGCAGAAACCATCACAGCTATGTTTTCCACCTCCCACCCCAGCCCCCAATCTAATGGAGAGAGCCAGTGACCAGGGCTGAGAGTCCAGAACCACAGGGGAAAACACATTCACAACATTTTCAGGAAGATGTCTTCCATTTGTCTGTTGTTTACTCGCTTATTTGACAAATAACATTGAGTATCTCCTACGTACCAAGTTTTAGAAGTATATGAGAAACAGTATAGCACATGCAGAGATACCCAGATGGCTCTCACTGTGGCCAGTCTTGAAAATAGGGTAACTCATAAGACACCACACAGCAGCTGAGCTTTGGCACTGCACCAGGGGCGTTTTCCAACCAAACCTACCACACACACAAACACGGGGAGAGTCCCCAAAGGGAAGGCTAGTGCTCAGAAACAGGAGACTTGGATTCAATCCAGACAAAACCTGACCTCTGCCCTGCAGCTGCTCACACTCTCTAGGGGATCTTCACCAATGTATAAAATGAGATTTCTGTTCTCACCTCTCCCTGCCTCACTGCACTCACTTCCTGCTGCTTGCTGCTAAGAGTAAAGCCCTTCCTAGCTGTCGCACAATCCTGAGGCTCAGCAAAGGCTGTTGATAACTCTGGCCTCTATCTTGCTCCTTCTTAACTCATCATTGCTGCCGCAATTTCAGTCTATTCTGGAATCTTCCTGCACTAAAGGAGGCCCCCTCAAAGTTGCCACAGAATGTGCAAACTTAGTGCCACTACTAGGTCCTGAGGAGTCTGTCAGCTCCTTAAGCAGACAGATTTTTGTATATTTAATCCCCTCTCACTAGTAGTATGGCATAGACTTGCTGCTTAGTGACTAAATTATAAAAGAATAATGGGACTGGAGTGATAGCACAGTGGCAGGGACACTTGCCAGGCACATGGTCAAGCCATGTTCAGTTCCTGGCACCCCATCTGGTCCCCCTAAACCCACCAGGAGTGATCCCTGAGTGCAAAGCCGGGAGTAAGCCCAGAGTACCAACCGGGTGTGAGCCCAAAGCAAACAAGCAAAACTAATGATAGCAGGGCCATGTCCTCTGCACCCCCTCCATCTTCTCTGAGCACTTTTGACTGCGACAACCCAACCCTACCTCTGCTCTGGGGCCACTGGGTCACTTCGCCTTATATTTATCCCTGGGGGAATCACTGGCTCTGAGGCATGGTTGGGTCCACACAGTATTTGTGTTGGAGTCACCTCAGAGCATCTCAGGCTGCCAAGAGACTGAAGGGGAGAAGCCAGTGTGTTTGGGGTAGATCTGGAGATTCTAGAGGAGAGATCACCCCCACTCCTGATTCCTACATTTCTAAAACTATTCCCAAGTATCTGGGCCAGTGGATTTTCTTTAAAGGTCTGAGACATATTTCCAAGAGAAATTCTATGCAGTGCCTGAATATTAAATAGAAGCGGCTGGTGTTTCCAAAGCCAATCTTGTTCATTTGCCAGAGGCCATTTGGTTCTAGGGTGGGGGGCCTCAGCAGCCCTTCTCTTTTTTTTCCAGACAGTCTTTCCATTTTATTAATTTTTTTATTAAATATTTTATTATACCACCGTGAGATATACAATTACAATGTTGTTCATGTTTAGAAGTTTTGGTCACATAGTGTTCCAGCACCCTGTCCTCCACCAGTGCCCATTTCCCACCACCAATGTCTCCAATTCCCTCCCCTCCCATAGCCTGCCTCAATGGCAGGTTCTTTATCTCTTTTCTCTCCCCTCTCTCTCTCTTTTCCTTCTCTTACACATTGTGGGTTCAGCAGCCCTTCTCAGTGGCTCTGTAAAACATGCTTCTTCCTACTGTAGATAGGAAGATGTGGCCGGGTTAGAATTCTGCTGTCCCTGCTCCTCCTGGGCACTCCATCAGCCTAAATACCCCACTAGGGAGAGGCAGGGAGTCAGGGAGCAACGTGGTGGCAGGGCCTTGTGTGGGAATAAGTCACTTGCTGCTCCTCTCTAAGCCAAAAAGCAAGCTTCCCTCTGGCACCTCTCAAGATCAGTGAGAGTTTCAACATAAGGAAGGAAAGAAGGAAGGAAGGAAGGAAGGAAGGAAGGAAGGAAGGAAGGAAGGAAGGAAGGAAGGAAGGAAGGAAGGAAGGAAGGAAGGAAGGAAGGAAAGGAAGGAAGGAAGGAAGGAAGGAAGGAAGGAAGGAAGGAAGGAAAGAAGGAAGGAAGGAAGGAAGGAAGGAAGGAAGGAAGGAAGGAAGGAAGGAAGGAGAGGGAGGGAGGGAGGAGGGAGGAGGGAGGAGGAGAGAGGAGGAAGGAAGGAAGGAAGGAAGGAAGGAAGGAAGGAAGGAAGGAGGGAAGGGAGGAGGGAGGTATGGAGGAAAGGAGGGATGGAGGGAAGAAGGGAAGAAGGGAGAGAGGAGGGAGAGAGTAAGGAGGGGAGGGAGGGAGGGAGGGAGGGAGGGGAGGGAGGGAAAGGGAAGTTCTTTCTGCGGACACCTCTGTGCCGAGCTTTGCTGTGGATGTCATTTCATCATATCCCAAACCTCACTGGAGAGGCTAATGAGGAAAGTCTTAGAAAGTCAAGAGAACTCAGCCCGGCATCTACAGCAAATGCTGGCAAATCACATCACACTTGTCATCTCTCGGGGTGGGCTCTGGAGAAGGGACCAACTTCTCCAGAGATTTTAGATGGTGTCAGTGTTTGTCATCTTGTCTTTCTGTAACACTTGGACCCTTTCCCTGTTTCTCTTGTGGTAAAAAGGGTAAGACAGGGCAGGAGCAAAAGTACAATAGATAGTGTATTTGCCTTGGCACACGGCCAATCTAGATTCCATCCCAAGCACTTCAAGATAGTTCCCTGAGCACCACAAAGCTTGATCCCTGAGTGCAGAGACAGTATTACCCTGAGCACTGCCAGGAATCCCCCCCCACCCTCACCCCAAAAAAATAAAAAAGGCACCACAAGACAATCTGTTGTTAATGATCTACTGGCATCTATTGAACAAGTCTCTTGGTTTTTTAGAGTCTCCGGTTGGGCATGGCTAGAAACTTCTCTAATATGAGAGGTCTGGGACTCCAGTAAATGGCAGGGCCTTCTTTTTTTTAACTTTGCAAATCTTAGAGCTTTAATAAAATTAATTTTAGAATAAACAACAACTCTAAGAACTAAGGGATAAAAATCATGAAAGCAGAAAGAGAAATGGAACATTCATTTAGATATATAGAGACTCCCCCATTAGGGTCTCAGCAGATTTTTTTTATATTTTATTGCAGCACCTTGAGATATAGAATTACAAAGATGTTTATGTCTGGGTTTTAGTCATACAGTATTCGAGCACCCATCCCTCCACTAGTGCCCATTTCCCACCACCAATGACCCCAATTCCCTCCCCCTTCCCCTAGCCTGCCTCCATGGCAGGTTCTCTCTCTCTTTCTCTCTCTCTCTCCTCTCTCTTCCCTCTTCTTACACATCGTGTATTGCAGTACATAATTTAGAGGTTATCATGTGTATCTTTTTGGCAGGCCCCTCTATTTCCTATGCTCTACCCTCCTCTCAGGGCACAGCTTCTTGGAAAAGTCACTTTAACGCAAAAGATGAGAAATTCCGTGTAACCTCAGACAACCACTTGCAATTCTTGAAGAGTATGGTTGATTCTCTGGCCTGGATCCTGGGGTGGAAAACGTGAGATTAGGGTCTCAGCAGAAACTTACTCTTACCCCAGAAATTCCTCTAGTGGCTTGGTCATAGATTTCTATGGCAACAAATGTTCCGTCCCCTAATCCTAATGCAGGATACTCTAACACAGAAATAATTCAGTAGGTCCAACTTGGTGTGAGTTGGGAATATATAATTTTCCTCTGTAGGAACATTTCTCTGTGTGTATTTTTAGAATAGTTCTTTATTCGTGTCTACAAGCACTTTCTAGTAACTTATTGACTCAGCCAGAATATATTCCATTTGATATAAGGTCAAATGAGGAGTCACACTTAGTAACAAGAACCTTTGGGGTGGAGGAGGGTAGCTGGCTGACTCCCATTTGCTTAAAATACATTACTTTTGTTAATAGCATTTAATGAGCCAGTGCTTGTATTTCTTTGAAAACTCTGTTTAGTGTTTTTATCAGAATTAATCCTTGGCTTCCTGACAGATTTAATAATTTGTCAAGACTTGGATTATATTACTTCTGCTAAGGATATGATCTTTTCAGGTAAAATGTAGTTAATTGTTCTTCCCAGACCTTCCTTCCTTCCTTCCTTCCTTCTCCTTCCTTCCTTCCTTCCTTCTTTCCTTCCTTCCTTCCTTCTTTCTTCTTCCTTCCTTCCTTCCTTCCTTCCTTCCTTCCTTCCTTCCTTCCTTCCTTCCTTCCTTCCTTCCTTCCTTCCTTTTGGGTCACACCAGCAATGCTCAGGAGTTACTCCTCTTTCTGCATTCAGGAATTACTCCTGGTGGTGCTTGGGGGACCATATGGGATGCTGGGATCAAACCCAGGTCTGTTGTGTGCAAGACAAACACTCAGGCCCCATGTTCATTTCTTTCTTATGACTCAAATACTTAAAGCAACTTGGCTTTCATTTAAGGGAGATAAAACAATTATGTTTTCTTTCTTCCTTTCATTAAGGAAACCATATCTATAAGAGACCCTATCCTTTCCTTTTCTCTACTGAACAAGAAGGTATGTGTCCCTCTGGGAAAAACTGGAGTGCAACCAACTCATAAAAGCAACCCGGGGCTAGCGACAGGCCTTCTCTTCCCTTTCCTCCAGGCTGACTCTGCCATCTCAGGAGCAGAGGCTGGCAAGGAAGTGTGCCTTTCGTTCCCAGACTAAACTATAACTGACATCTGCTTAGCAGGAACTCAGCAATGGGCTGCCCTAGGAAAGACTCTTCCAGCACCGACAAGCATCTGGAGTGCACTGTACTGTCTAGAGCATAGCTCAGAACCCCTTTGGTCCCCCATGAGACCACTGTCTGACCACACTTGCATGTCTGGAATGAGAGCTCTGGTCGAGTTTTCCAGACAAAACAATATTTATGTGCTGTTCATAATTTCACTGTTTCTAACAGTTAAGACTATTTTCTATGACTTTTTATGCATTTTCTTCCCTGCTAAACAGATATTGTCACATCTCAGCTTATGATTGGGATTGAATTAAGGCTTCAACTTGAAATTGACAGCCTTTATTCCATAAGATAATATCTAACTAGCTCAAAATTATATTATTCATAT
This sequence comes from Cryptotis parvus, assembly GCA_021461705.1. NCBI lineage: Eukaryota > Metazoa > Chordata > Mammalia > Eulipotyphla > Soricidae > Cryptotis > Cryptotis parvus. The sequence continues at coordinate 50,495 of JAJIBD010006894.1, read as the reverse complement.
ACATGATTGTATATTGAACATATGAATGTTCAGTTACGCCTTTAAATCTTTACTGGGGACACATAAAAACTGTAAATAGTGTTTCAGTTGTGGGCAGATTGGTTAAAGTAGGATCTGGGTTTTTTTTAAAGTTTTACCCCTTTAACTATTTTTTCTTTCTCTCTTTTTTTTTTTTTTTTTTGGGTCACACCCAGCGATGCTCAGGGGTTACTCCTGGCTCTGCACCCAGGAATTACTCCTGGTACTGCATGGGGGGACCATATGGGATGCTGGGGATTGAACCCGGTTGGCGCATGCAAGGCAACGCCCTACCGGCTGTGCTATCGCTCTGACCCTACCCCTTTAACTATTAACTAAATATTTTTTTTCCTCTCAGGGAATTTATTCATGATACATTTTCCTTCTAAATCACTAATTGTTCCCCAAGTTTAACACAGCCCAGGATTTGTCTTCATAATAAAAGATAAAGCTTAGAACTGGAGCACTTGTCCCTTTCTCTTTTTTATCTCCTCCCAGTTCAAAATGCTTGCCTCTCTTAATGGCTAGCATTCTCTTAGATCTGCAGTTAGGCTCCCATTCAAGCCTCAACACAATCTTCTTTGTAGTTTTAGCCTTTTTTCTGGAAAATTGGCTTAGTCTGACCTCTGCAACCACTCTGCTTCCTGTCATAACACTGCTTCCCCTGGGCATACAGAGAATCCATGCCCTTCTTGTACTGGGTGATTTGTGAGACTGATGTTTGCCACATTTCTTACAAAAAGTCCTGCGTGTTTTCAGTATCGTTCACCATGCTTGTGAGAGTGGTGTCTGTGAGGAAAGCTTAACTAAATATTTCACTCTTGTATTTATGCTTTTCAAATCATGTTTAGCTGAATGCTGGTAGAGAAAAGGTGGAGAACTATATTTTATCAAAGTTGTGGTTTGGGGGGCATTTTGTTTTGGGGTCACACCCAGCTGTGTTCATGGCTTACTCCTAGGTCTGCTCAGGGATCACTCCTGGCAGACTCTGGGACATACAGGATGCTGGGATCTAAGCCGGGTCAGACACATGCAAGGCAAGTGCCTTACATCTGTACTATTTCTCTAGTCCCCAACACTGGTATTTCCAGGTAATCAATATGAACACAAAGAGAGGGTGGGAGCACAGGCGGGACAGAGACATGAACATGGGTTTGAATAACAAGTTTGAAACTAAGGCAAATAAAGGGGGAGAAGTAAATCATAAAGGAAGTAAGGGAAGTGAAATGTTCATGGGATAAATTAAAGATAGAAGTGACTAGGGTAAAGGAGAGACTGTTATAAGATAATAGGGAAGTGGCGTAAAGAACTTGAGCACAGGCTTTGTATGTGGGAGCCTTCGGGTTTGATCCTGAACACTGCTAGGAGAAGCCCTGGTCCTGGGACCATGACAGAAAGTGACCCCTAAGCACTATTAGGTGTGAGCCTCCCCAAAGATAATGGAAATAAACTGGAAATGGAGAATGTTTGACACTGAGTATGAATGATCTCACTCTAAGGGCAGGGAGCTGGACAGTTGGAGGTCAAGGGAGGAAAAGGACAGAGCAGAATGGAGAGAATAAGAAGATATAGCAGAGCTGAGAGTATGAGAAGAATGCACTAGGTAGATCTGGAAATAAGAGTAACTATGGAGGGGCCGGAGCAATAGCACAGCGGAGAGGGGGAGAGAGGGCGTTTCCCTTGCATGTGGCCAACCCAGGTTCCATCCCTGGCATCACATATGATCCCCCAAGCACCTATCTTTCTTTCTTTCTTTCTTTTCTTTCTTTCTTTCTTTCTTTTCTTTCTTTCTTTCTTTCTTTCTTTCTTTCTTTCTTTCTTTCTTTCTTTCTTTCTTTCTTTCTTCTTTCTTTCTTTCTTTCTTTCTTTCTTTCTTTCTTTCTTTCTTTCTTTTCTTTCTTTCTTTCTTTCTTCTTTCTTTTTTTTTTTCTTTCTTTCTTTCTTTCTTTCTTTCTTCTTCTTTCTTCTCTTTCTTTCTTCTCTCTCTCTTTCTCTCTCTCTTTCTTTCTTTTCTTTCTTTCTTTCTTTCTTTCTTTCTTTCTTTCTTTCTTTCTTTCTTTCTTTCTCTCCCTCTCTCTCTCTCTTTCTTTCTTTCTTTCATCTCAAGGGTTACATGGCTCTGCACTCAGTAATTACTCCTGCTGGTGCCTGGGGAACCACATGAGATGCCGAGGATTGAGGATTAAACAGGGGTGAACCACGTGCAAGGCAAATGCCCTACCACTGTGCTATCGCTCAGCCCCTCAAGTGACTTCTTTCTATCCTCCAGTGTAATTTGTAAACCAAAAACTGACAGCGGCAAACCCAGCCATGGCTAAGTATTTGCGGAATGAGAAGACACTAGCACAGATCCAGGGCCCCTGGGCTGCCGCGGAGGGAGTCTAACCACTGAGCCAAAGAGGCCCCAGCCCTCCAGGCTGCCAAGATTGTGCCGTCAATCATCTCCATTCCTCTACTCCTTCAGCTTCAAAAATGAGTGCTCTCTCGAGTACACCCTGGTCCAGGGCCTCCCCGCAGAGCAGCAGGAGAAAATACAGATCAGATCTGTCAAGTTACTCAGGCCTGATGCAGAGGTGAGATATTCCTTACCTATGAGATATTTCTTACCTGACACCAGTTACCTGTGAGAGCAGCTTGTCCCTTCCTGCACTCTGCGTAAGAATCTGCCGAGTGATCATGTAGAGCCAGAAACCACTATGCTCTTCACACCTGGAGCCTCAGTTTCCCGGCCAGTGAGCTCTGCCTGACCCTGGAGAGCCCCTGATACATGGGAGATGGAATCAGGGTCTCCGTGGGCCCAGGGCCGCCCTAGCGCCTCTGCAGGACTTTATAGTCACCACCACAGGAAGCCCATCCATGGGCTTAGGGACCCCGATGGCTCAGTGGCCTCGCCTGGCTATGGGGACAGGGACGGTCGCACTCTGGGCCTTAGCCTCCTGCGGGAATTGCGAGGAACCTGTCCCAGACAGAGCTGAGGATGAGAGGGTTCAGTGCAGTCAGTGGGCACCTGAGGCCCACCAGCACCGCTGGCTTCCGGATCGGGCTTCCCTGTGGGTCCGAGAGCGGCCGCGCTGACGCCTGCACCGGCCCTTCTGCTCTTCCTCCTCAGAGCCCGGCTGCGCCTGCGTGTCCGCCCACCGCGAAGACTGCGGTGAGTCTGGCTGTTTCCGTCTGTCGGTCCGGTCGGTCCTTCTTCTCCAGTGCCCGTCAGTCAGCCCGCCAACCCGTCAGCCCCGTCAATTAGCCCAGTCAGTCTGTCAGCCCAGTGAGTCAGCCCAGTCAGCCTGTCAGTCCGTCAGTCAGCCTGTCAGTCCGTCAGTCAGCCTGTCAGTCAGCGGCCAGTCAGCGAGCAGTGCGGCGTCAGCCCCCAGGGAGTCAGTCGGCGCAGGTTCTCCGCAGGCCTGAGGGGGCATCTCAGGCGCGGGTTCCCGCCGGCCGCGGGTTCGCGCCTGAGGCTGGCGGAGGCGCAGGCGGCGGGGAGGGAGCCGGGAGCCCGGAGCCGGCAGGAGGCGTCGCCCGAGCTCGGTGCCGCCCCGCTGCTGCGGGGCTGGGTGGAGGGGACGCTGGCCACCAACCCGGCACATCCTGGGGACCCGGAGGGACACCAGAGTCTCCGGGCCTTGTGTCGCCTGAGCTCTCGCTCCCCTCCATGCTGGCTGCGGGGACCCGCCTGCCCCATTGTCCCCCAGTGTCCTCTTGTCTCCACTGGGTGATCCGCAGCCAAGGCTTAGTCTGTGTCTGTCCTCCTCAGTACCGGAGCGGACAGAGTGGAGGGAATGAGGCGGAGGACATATTCCTCTCATTAACAGAACCATAAATGAGCCTCATCCAGGCCATGTAGGTACATGATCTTTGTGTTATTTTTTATTCTGGTTTGACTGCTATGACAGGGATGAAAAGTGACAGTTTCTTAGAGCAGAGGTTCCCATACTTATTTGGCCTACGCCCCTTTCAGAAAAAAAGAAAATAAGGTAGCACTACCCTCTCGGCAAATGCACCTTTTTTAAGTAAACAAACAAAAAAAAAAAATCAACCCCTCAAGTGAACCCAAGGCTACCATCACTTCAGTTGCTCCCGCCTCCCCAGGGTCAGATGCTGAAGTAGGCATTGACCAGTGCTAAAATCCTGGCTTTGTTGTACTCTGTCATCCTCAAGCAAAGCTCCAAGGAGCTGCATCAGTCCCATCACACCCCAGTCCATGGGAAAGAGAGAAGGGAGTGGGCACAAGCTGAACCCCACCTACCTCTTCCCATTTTCACTCCCTGGACCTGAAGTGCAGTCAGCTGGAATTGGGGATTGGAATGGAGAGGAAACTGCTTCCCTTTGTCTCCCCTATGTTGGTCACTGAGCCAAGGACACCAGCCCCTGTGAGCTCCAGAATAGAGTGGGCCAGAGAGAGGCTAGCAGATAAGGCACTTGCCTTGCTCACAGCCAACCAGGGTTCCATCCCCAGCACCATGTATAGTCTTCCAAGTACCATCAGGAGTGGTCCCTGAGCTCCACCAGGTGCATTCCCACGATGAAACAAAAGCAGAATAGAGTATGCCTGGGCCCCTGCAGTCACGGGCTAAGTCCAGTGCCTCCTGAGGGTGTGGGATCAGCCTGACTGTGGGGCCAGCTCTGAGTCACCTCTCCAGGGTCAGGGTCATTCTGCCAGGTCTACCCTCCATGCCTCCACCCTGGGAAGCTTTTCCTACTCTTCTCCTCCTCCTCCCTCAGAGAGAGGGAGACTGTTTTGACTCAGATGAACTTTTTTCTCAGGATAACTGACAGTGGAAAATTCAGTTCCTTTAACGGAAACCTCACCCCACCATGGGGTGTGGCCGGACCTCCCAGCTCCAACAAAGCAATCAGAGAAGAGTTTGCATTTGTTAGGGTACCCAAAGTTGGGGCATCACACTCTCTCCCACAATTGTTCTTGTGGGGTCTCATAGCTCACTTCATCCTCAGAATAGCTTAGAGAAACAATTGTTCCAGAAACTCAGAGAGATGAAATGATCTATCTGGTCAAATAGCCTCTTAGATGCAAAGATGATTATATTTACAATATATGCTCTGACTCCAGAGCCAACCTGAGTTTCTTGGGATAAAGAATACGCAAGTTTCTCTCCTCCCAGGGAGATGTGAATATGGGTTAAAATAAGATAAACTAGATCAAAGTCATTAATATAGAGCCTGGCACACAATATATGATTTTGATAAAAATTAGTTGAATAAGTAGGATGATAATTCCTCAGATATATCTGTATCCATGTATAATATTTGAGCTACCAAATAATGATGAACATGATTCAAAGGAATTTTCCACAATCGGATTATGGGATCTGGAGCAATAGCCAGAAGCAGTCCTCCTGGCTTCCTCCACCATCTTTTTGCTCTTTCTGCCCTGTGTTGCGGTCAGAGTCCCTGAGACAGGAAACCTCTGTGGCTTCCTGATGGTGCGATAGCTAATTCCACAGGAAATGAGACCTTGGTGGCAGTATAATTTGGGGGTAGAATAGTAGAAGCCTGCAGAGGGCAGGTGCACTCGCTCCTTGTGATTTACCAGGCAGAAAACCGAGACTGCTCCTTCAGGCAGTATATCCCTTCCACTCTCAGAGCCATCCCTTCCCGCATTCAGACTCCAGGTCCTGATCACTTGTACTTAAGGCACCTGCCTCACAGCCTGCCTCATAGCAAGCAAAGCAGCAGGAAGGCTGGGGGCACCTAGTGAGCTTCCTACTTCATCTCCCTCTTCGCTCAGCCTCCCTTTTCTTCCCTGAATTCCATGTCCTCCTTACCTCCTCTATTCTGTGTCTAGTAGCACTGAAAGGAGTGAGAAGGGAAAAGATAGTCAATTCCAATGTGCAGGAGGGCCTCCACAGGCCCCAGTGTGGTACCTTTTAGCAAACTGGAGAGAAGCATCCTGCCCTGTGGATGCAGAGTGCACACACACACACACACACACACACACAAAAAGGAGCCTGGAGAGAAGTGTCCTGCCCCATGGATGCAGAGTGGATACACACACACACACACACACAAGAGCCTGGAGAGAAGTGTCTTGCCCCATGGATGCAGAGTGGAGACACATACACACAGCCTGTAGAGAAGTGTCCTGCCCCGTGGATGCAGAGAGACACACACACACACACACACACACACACACACACACCCTGGAGAGAAGCGTCCTGCCCCATGGATGCAGAGTGGACACACACACACAAGCACACACACACACACCCTGGAGAGAAGCATCCTGCCCTGTGGATGCAGAGTGCACACACACACACACAACGAGCCTGGAGAGAAGTGTCTTGCCCCATGGAAGCAGAGTGGAGACACAAACACACACACACACACACACACACACACACACACCCTGGAGAGAAGTGTCCTGCCCCATGGATGCAGAGTGGACACACACACACACACACACACCACACCCTGGAGAGAAGCGTCCTGCCCCATGAATGCAGAGTGGACACACACACACACACACACATACCACACACACACCCTGGAGAGAAGCGTCCTGCCCTGTGGATGTAGAGTGGAGACATACACACAAACCCTGGAAAGAAGTGTCCTGCCCCATGGATTCAGAGTGGAGACACACACACACACACACACACACACACACAATACAGAGTCTGGGGAGAAGTGTCCTGCCCTGTGGATACAGCGCAGAGAGTCATTCTGTTAGAGGGAGCCCTTACACTCTCTCTCTTCTCTCTCTCTTCTCTCTCTCTCTCTCTCTCTCTCTCTCTCCTCTCTCTCTCTGGCTCCAATTACCAGCCTGCACAGTGGGATGTGCCAACCTGCTTCCCCACTCCCTATTTTTTCATGAATGGTTGCCCTTTCCTTACATAAGTTACTTCAGGTCACTAGAAGGAAAGGTTTCCCTCCCTCCCTCCTTCCTTCCCGCATTCCTTCCTTCCCCACCTTCCTTGCTCCCTCCCTTCCTTCCTCCCTCCCTCCCTCTTCTTTTCCCTTTCTTCTGTCTGGGCAAGGAACCCTGGGACCTTATGCCTGCCCAGGCTGGCTTCCTGGAATTCCTAATCTGTGCCCTTGTCATGTATAGTCCCTGTTTCCATCCCAGGGAGCAGCGCATCTGCACTGCACTCCCATCTTCAGGGAGCGCAGTGTAGGTTCAGCCCTTCCTAGTGGAAGTGACCAGGAGCCGGGCATCCCCTTTGCCTATCTGGGCACCTCTGTGCTGTGGGGACAGGCCTGGCACCCACTCAGTTTGAGCCACCCCCTTTTCAGTGCTGGGGTGCTAAAATCAGGCCCTTCCCTCCAGAGCTTCCATAGCATGTGAGTCACCCCGAGCCATGGTGGAAAGGCTGCCAGCACACAGTGTCTCGAGATTTGCAAAGGGCCCATTGGTGCTTGGCCGCTGCCTCTCCGTGTCCACACACTAGTCTGATTAGCCCAACCCCACTGTGACTCTCACTCAGCCAGCAGGGCTGTGAGGCCCCCTGATAGCCCTCTTGCTAATGGAACCTCAAGTCTGACTCTCCAACCTGGGTTGCATCTCCACTGAACGCGGAAGACCCACTTCCTGTGGGAGAAGTTGGGATGCTTGGCAGGACACTCCGCCTGCAACAGGATCAGCTGCCCTACGAAGTACCTTGTGTCACTCTCAGTGGCCATGGAAGGGTCTAAGTGACCAATGGCCAGGCCAGTCCCCCTGTGGGAAGCGCTGAAGTGTCCAGCTCACTAACACCACCTAGGGCTTCCTGCCTGGACACTCCCTGCAATGCTTGACTCTTCCCAACCCCCCAACCCCCCGCCCCCACTCACTCCACAGAAATGCATCTTCATCTCTTCATCTCTTCTCTCCACCTCTGCTCAGCACCTTTCCCCAGTTCTGGTTCTTTCCTCCCTCAAGATGACAGTGTCTCCATATCTTCCCCAGATCCTGCTCTGAGCCCTACCACACCCCAAACCCAGTGATCCAGCTTCAAGAATGGTTCATCTAGCTTTGTCCTGGACAGCCACCAAGGCAGCCAAAGGGACACTGTTTTGCTTTTGGGAATGGCATCTCTCTGCACTGTCCTTGGCATCTTCAAAGACTTACTCTACCTGCTGGTCCTCAGTTCTGCCTCCACTCCACCTCCTCCCCAGCTGGACTCACAGGCCAGCCAAAGGCAAGAAGCCAACAGCGGGTGCTGGGTACACTTCTGCAGCTGTGCACAGCGTCCGTCCTCCCTGTTGGCCTCATGCGCTGGGACACAGGGGGACCCTGTGCTGTTTGCCACCTTGGGGATGGCCTTCAGAGTTTGGATGGTGTTTGGTGGTGACTGAGGTTTAGAGCAGGGAGGCAGGGCTGCTGAGTGTAGAAGAGGCCTCCTGGCAGCCTGTCTCAGCCCCTGCCTCGGCCAGGCCCTCTGGCCCTCTGCCCCAGTCTCTAGCCAGCCCTCCTGGGCACCCTCCAGGCCTTGTCTCCCGCTTCTGATTTTCTGTCTTTGGAGGTACTGGGGGCTGCAGCTGTGAGGGAGGGAGCTGCTCTCCCGGGAGTGGGAGTTAGGTGTTTCTGGGCTTCCTCCGGAGCCCGAGGTGACTCAAGTCCCCAGCAGAAATCCCCGTTGCCGAGCTGAGGGAACACAAGCAGGAGAGGGGCCGCTCTCTGTCCCTGGACAGAACTCTGCAAACACGCTGGGGACTCCAGGAAAGCAGGAGAAATGTTTGAGTGGGGGTGGTGAGGTCCACATGCCCAATCAGAGAATACCTGGGAGAAGGGACTCCGGGGGTCTCCCAGAGTGCGGGTGAGCTCTGTGTTCTGCCAGGTGGGGGCCTGACAGGAACCGCTGGTTCTGGGTCAAGACTTGCAGCTGTGTGGGGGCAGGGGGGGCAGGTCCGTGCCCAGGGGTGCATGCCGGCGGGGGATGGGGGGCGATCTCCCTAGAAGTTCGGAGCAGTCCCGGGACGCAAAGGCGGATGGGCGGGGCGCGGGGGGCGCAGGGGAGCAGGGTGCAGAGGCGGCCGGGCCGGGCGCGGGATGCGGGACTTGGGATTCGGGGCGCGGGGCACGGCGGGCTCTAGGGCCCCGCGGCGGGCGGCGTGTAGGGTTGCAGCGGGCGGGGACCACCTCCAGGGCCGGGGCGGACGCGCGCTGCCGGGTCGGGTTTCCGGGCGGGCGGCGGGAGCGCGCGGGGAGCCCAGAAGTGGCCGCGTGGTGCGCCCGCTCGGCGGTCCCGGGGAACAGGGCGGACCCCGCGCTGCCCCGCCCCGCCCCGCCGCGCTCGGGACGAGCCATGGTGGCCTCATGTGGCGGGCACAGCCGCGCCGGGGAGCGTGCGAGGCCACGGGGAGAGGTAACGGCGCGGGTGGGCACGAGCCGGGGCGCCCCTCCACCCAGGACTGCGAGTGGAGGGCTAGCGGGAGGGCGGGGACGGCGGGTGCTCGGACCCAGCGCGGGACAAAGGCGCTCGGACCCTCCCTGCCAGGGGCAAGGCGGCGGCTTGGGGGCGCGGCCGGGACCCCGAAGCTCCGCCGTCCTTTGTTCTCGCGGACAAGTTTCTTGCGGCGCACCCGGGAGTTGGCGCCAGTGCCCGGGCCTGCTGGAGTGCCCCGGAGAGCCCCGCACGTTGCCGGGTGTAAACTTCGCGAGCGGGGCTGCCCGTCCCGGGATGGGGCGCTGGGAGCCTCTGCGCGGCCTCGGTCACTTCCCCCGGCCCGCCGCCCCCGATCGCCACGCCCTGCGCGCCCGGCCCGGCTTGGGGGCTGGGAAATTGCCCCCACATCGGCTCCAAGTCTTCCGCTTGTCGGGGCCTCGCTGGACTTCGCCATCGCAAAGTGGCGAGGCCCATGGAAGTGCCCCCCGCCCCCCCACGCGCGCTCTCAGCTTCGCTGGCTACGCGCCCCCTTGCTGGCACGGCCGCGGCTGGGGAGCGGGGAGGAGGGCGCCAGACGCTCGGCGCTACTTCGGATTGCGGCGAACCAGAACTTGTAGCTTCGCCGCCAGCGACCCAGCCGGGGCCTGAGGGATATTAATAGCTGCTGCTCCCCAGACCGCCTTCCTTTTCGGGAAGTGGAAAATCAAACTGGGAACGCAGGCCCGGCCGCGCTCCTGGCGTCTAGGCGCCCAGGGTCCCCCGCCACCACTCCGCTCCCCGACTGCTCACAGCCTTGTTGCAGCTGCCTCCAATTACTGGTTTCCCCTTTCTCTCTGCTCTGCCCCTCTTGGGCCCCCCACTCCTACCTGGCTCCCCACTCCTGCTATTTGCCCCCCATGCGCGGCTTGTCCCCACTCCTGACTGACCCTCCTTCTTAGAGGACACCCCAAGTTAATGCTTTGGGAGGTCCCAGGAACCGACTCCCTGGAGCCCGCCTGGAAGCTGCCTCCTTCCCTGTGTCATTTAAACAGCTCCTGAAGGGGTGCTGGGGCAGAACCACCCTTGGAGAAGGTCCTTCTCTCTGTATTGAGTGTGGGTCAGTATTCCACCACCAACACGCCTGTTTCTTTGTTTTGTTTTTGTTTTTGACCACACCTGGTTGGTGATGCTAAGGGCTTACTCCTGGCTCTATGCTCAGGGATCACTCCTGTCCGGGCTCAGGGGACCATATGTGGTGCTGGGGTCAGCAGCATGCAAGGCAAACACCCCACCTGCTATATTATCACCCCTGCTCAAAGACAGCCTTGTGAAGGCCTGAAGGAAGGGGAGCTGCATCCCCATAACCTTCAAGAATCCCTGGGGACTGGAGCTGTAGTAAGGGGTGGAGGGTGGGATGGAGAGCAGACGGCCCACTGCGTTTGATCCTCGTTTGATCCTCGGTAACTCATATGGTCCTCTGAGTACCTCCAGCAGTAATTCCTGAGTGTAGAGCCAGGAATAACCCCTGAGCATTGCCAGGTATGACCCGAAAAGCAATAATTAATTAAAATTCTTGAAACCCTGCTCTTTGAGGCGTGGTGCTGCTGGTGGAGAGAAGGAATACTAATGTTACAAAGGGCTCATGGAGATCAAGCATTTAAAAATACATCTTTTGGACTGGAGTGACCACAGTGGGTAGGGCGTTTGCCTTGCATGCGGCCGACCGGTTTGATCTCCGGCATCCCATATGGTCCCCGAGCACCGCCAGGAGTAATTCCTGAGTGCAGAGCCAGGAGTAACCCCCTGAGCATTGCCGGGTGTGACCCAAAAAGAAGAAAAAAATAAATAAAAATAAAAATACATCTTTTCATGGATGCTAGTTCTTCTGCTGGAATGAGATAGGGAAGGGCTGTCATTAGCACACAGACAGAGATGTGGGGACTGAGGAAGGCTCTGCTCATCAGGCAGGGTCTGCCTGGCCACCTCCCGCAGAGGGTCCAGGGAGAGCAGACTGTAACTGAGGTCTGTTCCCACTGCTCCTGGGGCTCGGGTAGGGCCCCATCCATGGGAATTCATGCAAGTTCTAGGCCCAGTGCACCACAGAACAGGGTGCAGGTACTCGGAAATTAGTGCAGACTATAGAATCAAGGCTCCTCAAAGATAAGGACACTTGGTGGAAATTAGAAAAAGTTGAAAGACTTTCTAAGGCAGTGCATGAGAAGAAAAGAGCTTTTAAGAGCTTGTAGCTATGCTGGTATGCCTGATTATCCTAATGGAACTGAAAACACTTGATGTGTTATCTGCCTTTTCTTTTTTTTTTTTTTTTTTTTTGGTCACATCCGCCGATGCTCAGGGGTTGCTCTTGGCTCTGCTCTCAGGAATTACTCCTGGTGGTGCTTGGGGAACCCATATGGGATGCGGAATCGAACCCAGATGGCCATGTGCAAGCAAACGCCCTACTCACTGTGCTGTCGCTCTGGCCCCAGCATTTTCAATGCCCATGGAAGTTCAGGTCAGGACACTTTGGAATGTTTGGAATAATTTTCTTCTCATATGTGTTCGTTAACACATTAACCATATGGTTATTGAACGTAGGTGGACGTAGGTGCCCACGTCCCAGCTTCACTCAGTGATAGAATCTTTTGAGAAGGGTGGCGTGGAGGGTAAGGAGAAGGGCCAAGTTAATTATAGGGTTTGCTGGGAGTGTCTGATGTGGCTGGAGTTTTCGTTTGTTGACTTTTAAAAACATTTTTTGCTTTTGTTTAGTTTTGCTGGTTTGACTTTTGTTTTGTCTTGGAGGAAGGCAGCCCTTCAGGTCCCCCTGTGGCCAGTTTGCACCCCCTGGTGAGTGGCTGTGTGGATAGCTGTGCGTGGCCCATGCCCTGCCTGGCAAGGGGACCGTGGCCTCGGCCCAGATGAAAGTCCGGACATGTCCATCTGGCACTGTGGGCAGGACTCCCAGGCTCCCCGAGACCCTAATCAGGGCTTTGATTCTCCTTCTTTGGCTGAGGGGGCTGGATGATGCAGAATGTATCCCTCATAAGACAGAGAATTGCCTTTAATGTAAAAAAAAAAGAATCAGGGACCAGAGTGATAGTCCAGCGGTAGGGCGTTTGCCTTGCACGCGGCCGACCCGGGTTCAATTCCCTGACATTCCATATGGTCCCCCAAGCACTACCAGGAGTAATTCCTAAGTGCAGAGCCAGGAATGACCCCTGAGCATTGCTGGGTGTGACCCAAAAAAGAAAAAAAAAAATCAGAGCCGGGCAGTGCTTTGCATGTCTTTAAACCTGTATTTGGGACCTCTCTGACCCCCGGTGCAGCTATTTCCTCTTTCAGTTTGTTTATTTTATTTTCAAGTAAAAGGACTGTAATTCACTGTAAAAATTTTAACTTTGCAATGATTGTAGTGTCACGGGAAGTTGCAAAAATAGTCGAGAGGGCCTGTGTGTTCTACCCAGCCTCCCTGCAGCACTTTCACAACTGCAGACGGAGCCGGGAATTGATGTTGGTTCAATCCCAGATGTCCTCTGTGTGCATGTGTTTGTATGTATCACTGTCACTGTATCACTGTCTTCCTGTTCATCATCGATTTGCTCGAGCGGGCCCCAGTAACATCTCAATATGTCCTGTCTCATGCTAGTAGAGCCCAAGGCCTCTGCTGCTCCAGGAACATAAAGAACCTCAATCCATTACGGAATGAGGTCTATAATTGTGTTTGTATGTAAGCATATGTATTTGTGTGTATGTGTACGAGTGCATGTATTCGTAAGTATATATATGTGAAAGTATGTGTATATATGTGTGTCTATGTGTGCTTCTGTGCAGTTGTTTTTTTTTTAATTTTTTGGGTCACACCCAGTGATGTTTAGGGGTTCCTCCTGGCTCTGCACTCAGGAATTACTCCTGGTGGTGCTTGGGGTGCATATGGGCTGCCAGGATCAAACCAGGGTCAGCTACATGCAAAGCAAATGCCCTCCACGCTGTGCTATCTCTCCAGCGCCTGTGCAGTGTTTTCATTTGTGTGACTTATTAAGTCTGTCATTAAAAATCAGAGGCAGAATGACCACTGCCCCGTTCATCTCCTCTGTGTGTGCCGCCTGCAGTGGCCTCCACTCCCCAAGCTCTAGCCTGGCGTCCTGAAGCTATCAGCTCTAAGGCTTTGAGAGCGTTTCAGAAACAAAGGTGCCTTTCCCCTGTTGAGTGTGGAGATGCACTCAGCTGAGCACATGCTGCTGGTTTGCTCCTGCGGTAGCAGAGTCCATGCTCAGATGAGCTGAGACTTGTTTAACCATTTACCTAGCGAAGGACCTGAGGTGTTTCCCGTCTGAGACACTTACAGTTAAAGTCCTTTGAATGTCTGTGTAAAATGTGCGGATTTCGGCGTGGATGGAGTTTTGTTTCTTTTTTTTTTTTTTTTTTTTTTGCTTTTGGGTCACACCCAGCAATGCTCAGGGGTTACTCCTGGCTCTTGCACTCAGGAATTACTACTGGCGGTGCTCGGGGACCATATGGGATGCTGGGGATCGAACCCGGCGGCATAGGCGGCGGTGCATGCAAGGCAAACGCCCCTACCCGCTGGGCTATCACTCTGGCCCCATGGGGCTTCACTTGTTTTTTTTATTATACCACCATGAGATATCAGTTACAAAAGTGTTCATATGGCGCTTCAGTTTTAAAAAAAAACTCAAGAGCACTTTTTTCAGAGGTGTTGGATGAGTTTACCCCTCCAGCCAGCTGTGCTGAGAGATCCTGTTTCTCTGTCCCCTCTCTCAGATAGGCTCAGTATTTCAGCTACCCCTATTGGCGCCGGCCATGGAGGTTGGGTTTGTATTCCTAGTTGCCATCTGGAGATACTCTTAGGTGAAATCTCTTTTGCTTATGCTCTAACTAGATCTTGCCTTTTTTTTTACTTATTTAATTTTTTGGCGTTAAACTTTGAGAATTCTTTTTTTTTTGGGGGGTCACACCGCGGCGCTAAGGGGTTACTCCTGGCTCTGCACTCAGGAATCACTCATGGCAGTGCTCGGGGGACCATATGGGATGCCGGGATCGAACCTAGGCCGGCACAGGCCGGCAGCGTGCAAGGCAAGCGCCCTACCGCTGGGCTATCGCTCCGCCCAAACTTTGAGAATTCTTAATATGTACAAGACACGAGTTGCTTGTCACACATGTGGTGTGCATGTACCAGTATTTTTTTCCCTTTTTTTTCAGCATGTGGCCTATTTTTTATCCTTTTAGTCAAATGGCTGAGTGAATCACTGTGCATTTGCTATTAATCAAATTCACAGACGCTTGGCCCTCTGTAACTTGTGGACCTTATAAGGAGTTCAAATAATCCCACGAGTATCAGGTGTTGGAAAACGCCTCTTAAACTCTGTGGAATGCGATGTGGCCGTCAGAAGTGTGTCTGCACCTCAGCCTTACCGCCCTGAGCTTTGCATTCCCCGTTTTTAGGTAAGAAAAGAGAACTCTGGGAACCCAGCTTCCAACCGTGTGGCTGCAGGGCTCAGACCCTGCTTAGCAGTGTTGCTTTCTCTGCCTCTTTCTCTAGCCAGAGGCTGCTGACACAGTAATGGTCGTCCACCATCAGCATGACCATTGCTGGTCTGCAGCAAAGAAAGGCTGTGGCTGTTGTCCACTACTTTGTTATAACTACTGGCCCGTAGACCGTCGTGCAGCACAGGTGAGTACTGTGAAGAAGAGCACTGTCTTAGAGAACTCCTGGACTTCACTGGCTGTGTGCGTTCTGAGTTTCAGGTTTGCTGTGCATTGACTGTGACTGCAGTGGGCTTCTCCGTGCTGAATTTGATGTGTTTGGTATCATAGCTTTCGCTTTGTTGCTTTTAAAAACAGGGATAGTGCCCCCAGATGGTGTAGACCCACTGGGCCACACCTGGCAGTAGGGACAGAACTCCGAGCTCTGGCATTTGTTGGGCTTGGTGTCTGCCACCTTAGCTCACTAGTCCTGTCACCGTGTTTCCCAGCATTCAGCAGAATGAAATAGTCATACCCACACTTACTCACTCAGCTTAGCTGCTGTGAAATACAGACTCAGGCTCTCTTGATCAACTCTACTTCTTTAAAAAAGTCACACATTAACCATGAGGTGTTCTGATGTAACTAATCCGTTCAGAAGGAGGCATTTCCCTTTACTTCTTCCTCCCTGTTGTATTCATCATATTCACAAAGACGATCTTAAGGTGCGACTGACAAAACTTCAGCACCCCACAATTTCTTAAAAAGTTTTTACCATCACAGGGTTGAAAATTGGGACCCCACACCTGTCTGGCATGTGCTCTGCCCCTGGGGCCACACCCCCTGCCCTGTCCAGACGTGTGTGTGATGTGTGTGCAGTCTGGAGGAGAGCTGCAGGTACCTGCAACCCTCCTGGGTCAATACCAGCTCAGTGCAGGGGCCGTGCACTCACTTCTGTCTGCGCTTGTGGGTCCCCAAGGCCACCCTGGGATTTGCAGAGCTGGGGACAGATAGCCAGAATGTCTGCACGTGCCAGCCTTGTGTGGGCAATAAAGGAAACTTTGAGAACAGAGCCTCATGTTGCTCCCAGTGTCATGGTGCTCCATGGGGGATCCTGCTCTGTGGTGAGTGTGATCCATGGGGGAGATGGTGCTCCCCAGTATCATAGTGCTCCGTGGAGTGATGGTGCTCCATGTCCATAGTATCTGCTCCACAGTGTCCTAGTGTTCTATGAGGTCATTCCCCAAGGGAATCTCATTTGGAGCCAAGCCCCATAGAATAAGGACCGTGTTTCTAGGGAGCAAGGGGGTAATACAGGGCGGGTACACTAACCTTGCACACAGCCGAGGCCACTGCAGTCCTAGGTACCACACGTTCCATGAGTGTCGCGTGATGTAGCCCCGACGTGGGTGAGCCTCAGCAAACGGGACCTGAGCAGCACAGCCTGGGCCTGCATTAACCCACTCTCCCACAGCCAAGAATCGCCTCTTCTGCCACCAGCCACTCCCAAAAGTGCCCATTTGCACCAGGTGCTTGAAACCTCTGCTCCCAAAGTGAAGGTGGGTGGGCTGATGCAAAAAAAGAAATCTCCAACCCTCCTCCTCACCCCTCCACCGCTTCCCATGGGACCGGAACATTCTGACCCTCCTTCTACGCTCGTTCCCAGGCCTGAGGCCCGGCTGCTCCCTGCCCCCGGAGGCAGTGGCCTCTCCAGGGTCTGTCCTTGCAGGCTCTGACATCAGGCCAGATGAGCTTCTCTGCTCAGCACAAAGTGGTGCCCAGTGGGACCTCTCGGGTGTGGGGTGCCAACGCTTCTCTGCCCTTGTCTCCCTCACTTCAGGC
The DNA here is from genome assembly GCA_021461705.1 of Cryptotis parvus. Lineage (NCBI taxonomy): Eukaryota > Metazoa > Chordata > Mammalia > Eulipotyphla > Soricidae > Cryptotis > Cryptotis parvus. Next base: position 33,858 of record JAJIBD010006894.1, on the reverse strand, counting down.
AGCTTTTCTTTCCAGTGCTCTCTGGTGGGTTGGTATTGTTCCGTCTGCTCTTCTGCTTGTACCTGACACACGTGGGTGAGATCTCAGTACTGTTCTTGAACGTCCTGTTTCTGCTCGCCACCAGCTTCCTCCAGCACCTTCCATCCATTTTGTCTTCCAGTAGCTGAATTTCTTCCCACACCATGCACCATGTCTGTTTCCCCCCCATGACTCTTTGGATGGCACTTTGCTGCAGTACAAAGTATCCACTCAGGGGCTGGAGCCATAGCACAGTGTGTAGGGCATTTGCCTTGGATATGGCCAACCCAAGTTCGATCCCCAGCATTCCATATGGTCCCCGAGCACTGTCAGGAGTAATTCCTGAGCGCAGAACCAGGAGTAACCCCCTGAGCATTGCTGGGTGTGACCAAAAAAAAGCGCCCACTCAGGCACCCGCACTGTGTGAAGGCTCTGACAGCTGCAGCATCCACTCGGGCGCCTGCATTGTGTGTGAACTCTGACAGGGCTGGTGTCCACTTGGGTACTGGCATTGTGTGAAGGCTCTGACAGGGCTGGTGTCCACTTGGGTACCAGCATTGTGTGTGAACTCTGACAGGGCTGGTGTCCACTTGGGTACCCACATTGTGTGAAGGCTCTGACAGGGCTGGTGTCCACTTGGGTACCCACATTGTGTGAAGGCTCTGACAGGGCTGGTGTCCACTTGGGTACCAGCATTGTGTGAAGGCTCTGACAGGGCTGGTGTCCACTTGGGTACCGCATTGTGTGAAGGCTCTGACAGGGCTGGGTATCCATTTGGGTAACAGCATTGTGTGTGAACTCTGACAGGGCTGGTGTCCACTTGGGTACCCGCATTGTGTGAAGGCTCTGACAGGGCTGGTGTCCACTTGGGTAACAGCATTGTGTGAAGGCTCTGACAGGGCTGGTGTCCACTTGGGTACCCGCATTGTGTGAAGGCTCTGACAGGGCTGGTGTCCATTTGGGTAACAGCATTGTGTGTGAACTCTGACAGGGCTGGTGTCCACTTGGGTAACAGCATTGTGTGAAGGCTCTGACAGGGCTGGTGTCCACTTGGGTAACAGCATTGTGTGAAGGCTCTGACAGGCCTGGGTGTCCACTTGGGTACCTGCACTGTGTGAAGGCTCTGACAGGGCTGCAGCATCCACTCAGATGCTTGCATTGTGTGTGAAGGCTCTGACAGGTCTGGGTGTCCACTTGGGTACCTGCATTGTGTGAAGGCTCTGACAGGGCTGGTGTCCACTTGGGTACCAGCATTGTGTGTGAACTCTGACAGGGCTGGTGTCCACTTGGGTACCCGCACTGTGTGAAGGCCCTGACAGGGTTGTGGTGTCCTCTCAGGTACCCGCACTGTGTAAACGCCTGACAGGGCTGCATGTCCACTCCGGGCACCTGCACTATATGAAGGCTCTTAAAGGGCTGTGGTGTCCCTCTTGGGCTCCAGCGCTGTGTGTGAAGTCTCTGTCTCCACCCCGCACTTGCTGCTTGTGTTGTGCTCCATGTGTTGGGGCGGGGAAGTGGCACCTCTGCTGCCTCTGAGTAGGGGAAGACCTGGGGGCTGCCAGGGCAGCAACAGAGCCTGTAAACAGCACGTTGTCGGTGCTGGAGAATGGCCCCAGCAGGGCCTCAGCACAAGCCCCTTCCTACAGCAATCTTTTGCCTTATGGGAAAGAGGGCAGTAGCCACTGAGCACGAAATTTCAAGTGACCAGTTTAAAGGGGTTCAGGGAAATTTGCTGTTGTTTGGTTGGAAGCCACACCTTGGCGGTGCTCAGGGCTAACTGTGTACGCAGGGTCACTCCTGGCCATGCTTGGGGACTCAGATGCGATGCCAGGGACCAAACCCAGTCAACTGCATACAAGTCCAGAGCCTCATCCACTATACTATCTCTCCAGTCCCTGGAAGATGTGTTTTTTTTCTCAAAGGATCATCTCTGGGCCAAGGGTTTAGTGTTCAAAGGGAGCTTTTCCCCCAGAGGAGCAAGTTTCTTTTTCCCAGTCAGGAGAGCTCTGACTGAGGCCTGTGCCGGAGCGCTGGGAGTGGGGCCTGACTGAGTGATTAGGGGCCAGCACCGCCTCCTGCAGTTGTGTGGAAGCCGGAAGCAGATAAGCTAGAGCTAGAGGCCAAATCACTTGCTGTGTGGCCATGTGGGGCTCCTGGCTGGGGGCGGGTATTTTTGTGACTCCCAGGCCCGACACTGCCCTCCCTATGCACCCTCCCATTTCCATCCCCTTCTCTGGTCTCCCGCAGAGAAGTGTGACTTGGTCTGGCATGGGGGTGCTGTGGGTGTCCCCTGCAGTGGGGGCATGAAAGCATTTCACTGACCGTGACTTTGGCCCCTGTCATGGCAGTGGGTGGCCGGACTGGTGATAAATGCGAATTGTCACTTTGGAATTCTCTGAATCAAAAGGAGCTCCAGGGCTCGGGAACGTGGGGGGGTGAGTCACACAGGAAGCGGGTGGGGGTACTTCCCGAGCACTGACCCCCACCTCTGCTCCCTCAGGTCCTCCTCCAGCCTGCTACAGCCCTAGCGGTCCCTTGCAGGCGCTAGAAGATCCCAGCGCCTTCTTCCAGGTCTTCTCCGGGAGGCATGGCACGGCTGCACTGACAGAAGCTGACGTGACAGACGTCAGGGCCAAGGCCGGTAAGTTCGACTGTAAACCTGTTGCTCTGGGCGAGGGTGCCTCCATTGTGGGTGTGTGCTTGTCTCACTCTGCCATGGCCCTGACTGGGAGGTTTGTGTCAGCCCTGCCGCTCCGCCAGGGCAGCAGTGCACTTCTGTTCTCTCCTCCCAAGCACTGTGTTTCTTCTGTTCTCTCCACTTAATTTTTTTTTAAATCTCTTTGAGTAAATGGGAGGTTCTGAAGAAATTTAAAGCCTTGTAGGGAGGGACCGTGGCCTTTGTGAGAACTTCCTGCCTGTGTTCGAGGACGTCTGAGGTAAAGCCATGAGGAGAGCCATGAGGGAGAAATTCCATGACTCCTGGCAAAAAAAAAAAGATTAGGAAAGGGAATTGGTTGCTGCCACACAGGAGGAGATGCCAAGCCTTCCTATCACCCCCCCACAGATGGTGGTCGTTGGGAAATAGGTGCCAGGCCTTCCTATCCCAATAGATGCTGGTCATTAGGAAGTAGGTGCCAGACCTTCCTGTCACCCCATAGATGGTGCCCATTGGGAAATAGGTGTTTGAAATTTTCTTCAGAATTATTGATTTTGACTTGTGTCTGCTGCTTCCTTTGGGATTAGCTGCCCTGAGGGTGAGGCCTTCCTGTTCTCCCTACCCCCGCCCACCTGAGTCTGGATAGAAGGGGGAGGCAGGTGCTGGTAGACGGACAAACGCGAGGCTCATTTGTTAGTACAGTTGTTTATCAACTTTTCTGGGGGGGGCTTCCAAGGATCTGTTCTGGTGTCCGAAATGTTTCGTAGGGACTGGAACAATAGGACAATGGGCATGAGCCTACCTACATTTGATCCCAGGATCCAATAGTGATCCCTGAGCACTGCTGGGTGTGGCTCCAAAATAAAAACAAAGACAGTTTTTTTTTTTTTTTTCCTTGTTAGGTCACACCCGGCAATGCTCAGGGGTTACTCCTGGCTCTGCACTCAGGAATTACTCCTGGCGGTGCTCGGGGACCATATGGGATGCCGGGATGGAACCGGTCTGGCTGCATGCAAGGCAAATGCCCTTCCCGCTGTGCTATCGCCCCGGCCCCTACAAATGACAGTTTTATTGTTGAGTTTCTTTGGGGGCAGGAGCCAGTTGAGCCACACCCTTGGTGCTTAGGACTTACTTCTGGCTCTGTGCTTGGGGATCACTCCTGGTGGGGCTTGGGAGATTATAATGAGGTGCTGGGAATTGAACCTGGATCGGCCACATCAGACAAGCTTCGCCTGCTGTACTCTCCTCACTAGCCCCCAAAATGATTTATTTTTGACCTGGGTTTGTAATGCAGTTACCTGCCTCAGGTACTTCATCCTAGGAGTTAGATACCCATTTTACAGGGTAGGAGGCTCTCGAAGCCATAGAGCCTGCTGGAGGTCATAGAGCAGTGATCTTGGGTGGACATGGAGAATGATAGCTTCAGAGTTGCCCTTCAAGAGCCGTGTGTGTGTGTGTGTGTGTGTGTGTGTGAATTTGGGTGGTGATTGTATGTGCTGTATTTTGGTTGTGTGTGGTGGTGACTATGTGTAGTGTGTGGTACACATGTATGTGGTGACTGAAGTTTGTATGGTATGTGTGAGTGTGTGGTAACTGTTATGACTGAGTGTGATGATTGTGGTGTGTATGTGCAAATCTGGACGTATGTGTAATGTGTGTGTATATGTGGGTGTGATTGTGTGTTGTATTATGAGTGTATATGGAGTGTGGGGTGACTGTGGTATGTGTGTGAGCTATGTATGTGTGTTGACTGAATGAGTATATGTGTGGTGATAGAATATGTGTGTGGCCGTGTGTGTGGTGACTGAATGTGTGGGAACTGAGTTTGTGTGGTATGTGAGGATGTGTGGTGACCTGTGAGTCTGGATGTGTGTGTCGTGTGAGTGTGGCACGTGCATGTTGGTGTGGTACGAGCGGTGATGTGTCTTGGTTACTAAGGAATGCGGACAGCGGGAGGGTCTAACGTGGGGCTTAGTTCTGTAGAGGAGGCAGCAGAGATCAGGGCCGGAGCCAGGAGGCTTTTCTGCCTTGCAGCGGGCAGCCGAGCGATGCCCAAGCAGGGAGAGTATGTGCTGTGCTGCAGGGCTGTGCGTGCCACCTGTCCTGTTTCTGTTCTTTTCGTGCTCTCACAGTGAGGGCTGGCTGCAGCCTTGGCAGCAGCAAAGACAGTCACAGGAAGGGGTGGTAGGATGGGGTCAGGGCGCTGCCAGGTGGCACACAGACCCTGGTGGCACTGATACTGTGTCGAGCCTCGAGTTCTGGAGCTCCGGCATCAAGCTGTCCAGCCTGGCTGGGCGAGGGTCCCTCAGGGTTTCCTGAGACTGGGTGTGTCCCTGGGGAAGCTAGACTAGAAGAGGCAGGTAGGGGAAAGGGCCCCCAGAGTCACGGCAGAGCCAGGGAGTGGGAGCAGGACCAGGGGAGATGGCAGAGTGTGATGTGTGCCATGTTCCCGGACCCGTGGGTGCTCAGGAGAAAGCCCTTGGTCCCCCACCCCCAGCACGAACTGCAGCTGAGGGGCAGCTATGAAGCTTCAGGAAGGGACAGAGGGCACCTGTCTCTGAGGATGGTGCAGGGGCGGGCATGAATGCATCCATCCCAGGTTGTTTCTTCTTGTTTGGTTTCAAGGTTAGTTCGCCCTTCCCAAGATTGGGAGGCCTGGAGGTGTGGATAAAGGCAGAGAAGAGGTCAGAGGGGAGGGCGGGTGGGCCGGAGACAGCTCACTGGGTTGCCCGGTGACCCACCCCGCTTCTCATCCAGGTGAGGGACCCTGTACAGCCCTTGCTCCACGACCTTCCCGAGGGTCTCCGAGGTGGAAATGAGAGGCTCGGAGGAGGCGGCTGCTGGAACCGTGTTGCAGCGGCTGATCCAGGAGCAGCTGCGCTATGGGCCCCGGCAGAGACCATGAGCCTGCTGGCCCTCCAGCAGCAGGCCACGGGCAGTGCAGGGCCGGCCCGCCTCCCGCTGCCCCTTCCACCGAGAGCCTCGCCCAAGACCCACCAATGGTCTACCAGTCGGCCGCCAGGAACCGCAGGGGCCAGGAGCACCAGGTGGACGGCACGGCCATGGAGAAGCAGGCGCGCCCGCACCGCCGCCGCCCCGGGAGGAGCTGCCCACCTATGAGGAGGCCAAGGCACAGTCCCAGCTTTTTCGGCCGCCTCAGGGCTACTACCGGGCAGGAGGTGGTGGGCAGCAGACGCCGCCAGAGGGGCGGCCCACAGTGAGCCGCGCCCACAGCGGGCAGACGCACAAGGACGAGGCTCTGCGGGAGCTGAAGCAGGGCCACGTGCGTTCCCTCAGCGAGCGCATCATGCAGCTGTCCCTGGAGCGCAGTGGCCCTGGGAAGGCACCCTGCCACCCCACCCACCAGCAAGGGCCTGGACCCCGCGGCCCACCCCCTGAGTACCCCTTCAAGACCAAGTCCGCCATGGCTGCAGTGGGCAAGCCCCAGGAGCTGGGCCTGCTCTACCCTGAGCAACACCCAGGCGTGCTACAGGAGCTGCTCAAGCCCTACCCCGCGCCCCAGCCCGTGAGGACAGAGGTGGCCGTCCTGCGCTACCAGCCGCCCCGAGTACGGGTGTCACCAGGTGAGTATGTGGTCAAGGCCTCACTTGGGGTGTCCAGAGCTGAGCTGCAACCCCCCCACACACACACACCAGCCCGGAACAGTTCCCCAGAGCATGAGGGCGTGCTCCTCACTCCTGACTCCAAGCATGCAGGGGTGTTCCCACCCCTTTCCAAGCATGTGGGCTCTGGTCTGCCAGGCTAACCCCCGTGAGCCTGATCTTCAGAGTGACCAGAGGACCCTGTGACAGGCGTGAGGACGGCCACCTCTGTCCTCACGGGCTGGGGCACGGGGTAGGGCTTGACAGACCCTGTGACAGGGGGTCCCTCACCTGGAAGAGGTGCCTATTTCACTTGTGGGCCACCCTGGTTTGGGCCCCGCACTGCTGAGAGTCACCCCTGAGCACTGAGTTGAGGTAAGCTTGGGACTACCGGGCCGGACCTAACTCGCGCCTAAATAAATGAGATTGTGATGCCTGGAGAGAATGGAGCCACATGTGTGGGAATCCAGCACATGGCACCTGGGCTCTGTTGTTTGTGAGACTCCAGCACGTGGCACGCGTGGCCTGGCACACTTGCCAACCGGGAAAGCCGCTCTGAGCTACTGTGTGCCAGCTCTGTGTGTCCCTGGTGGCTGGCGTCCCCATCCAAGCCACATGTTCTGTTTTTGATGCTTCTTGTGAGCTTGTGTGGGAAGAAGTGGGTCAGTGGCCGGGCTCTGCCCTTAAACGGTCATGTGGCACTGAGCACTTGGTCACCAGAGCTACTCCAGGCATCCGATCAAGCAACAAAACCACTTCAGGAGCTGGACCCATAGTACAGCAAGTTGAGTGTTTGCCTTGCACGTGGCGGACCCAGGGTCCATCCGCAGCATCCCATAGGGTCCCCTGAGCACCACCAGAGTAATTCCTGATTGCAGAGCCGGAGTAACCCCTGAGCATTGCTGGGTAAGAGCCAAAAAAGCAAAAAAAAAAAAAAAAAGCCTGCTTCAGTGTTGGCCCCGGCTTCCTCCATGCTCAGGTTCCTTCCTGTTGAAGGTGCGGCAGATCCAGTGTGGAGGGAAACCCACCAGCTGCCAGAGGGGCGGATGGGACTCCTCATGGCAGAGGCTGGAGGCATGAGGGGAGTGGGTGGCACTGCAGGGCCGCCTTGTGGGGTCCTGTTTGTGGCTCCCGACCGCGAGTGCTGGCACCCGGCCCCTGGAGAGAAGAGGATCTCCGCCTGCTGGGTACTGTCTGGGCCCCCTCAGCTAGCTCCATGCCCCACGCCTCGACTTCCTGAGCAGGAGTCCACTCTGTCCTGGTCTCTGACAAAGGCAACTGGAAGCTCTTGCTAACCGCCGCTAGTTATGAGGGCTGCAGGAGGGACCTTCAGGGCATCACGGATGTCTCCCCGCCCCTCCCTGCACCCCCTGCTCGCCTCTGCCCTGCTATCTGTCGGGACGCAGCTTTTGGTAGCTGCCGCTTTCTGGATGCCACATGTGGGGCTCCCTGGAACCATGCCCAGAGCAGGGGCGTCCATCCTGCCAGACCTCAGGAGCCTGACTGTGGAGAGAGGGCAGCCACGCTGCCCTGGATGGTACCCACTGACCTGGCCTCACAGTGTGAGTGCTCTTCTCTGTCCTTGCAGTCGCCCGTGCCAGCTGCCCTTCCCGCCACGGTACCGCCACACAGCCCTGTGCCCTCCCAGGCCCCAGTGGTCAGCGGGCCACTGCACTCTGTCTCCCTGCCCCTGCCGCTGCCTGTGGCCCTGGCAGCCCTGCCGCCGCCGCCGCCAGCCACCTCCCCCCGGGCCCACAGCTGGGGCCCGACGCCTGGCCATCGTGGAACGGGCCCAGCAGATGGTGGAGATGCTGACCGAGGAGAACCGGGCGCTGCACCAGGAGCTCCAGGCCCACTCGTGACAGCTCCGGAGAAGCTTCACAAGGTACTAGGTGGGTGGGGGTGGCGGGGGACAGGCAAGGCCACTCGTGTTCCCACCCCTGCCCACATGTGCTGGGCTCAGGCTGCCCGTGCAGCCTGAACACAGCTGAGAGCTGCTGACCGAAAGTGAAGGCCACGGCCCACGGCACCAGGACGTGTAGCCTGCAGCCCACAGAGACACCCCTTTGGCCTGAGATAGCTCAGAGCAGCGCTCCTGAGGGGACTGTGCAAAGGGAGGGCTGAGGGGTTCTGGGCTGGGGGCCCAACTCTTCTTTCCTGAGGGCAGCCACGGGACTCTGGGGCGGCTCTGAGTCCCAAGGACTGGTAGGAAATATCTCCCCACACGTGTGCCTGGCAGTTACCCCAGCAGGCATCTGTGTCCTGGTGCTAGACTCACAGCAGGTCTAACGGGGGTATGGGTTAGGTCTAACGGGGGTATGGGTTAGGGCATGTCTTCTTAGAGGACCCAGGAGACAGGCTGGCCTGGGAACTTGGGAATGGGACAAGGGCCCAGAGCTTGTTTTCTGCCATTGTCCTGCTGTGGGTGGGAATGAGTCTCGGGCCCCAGCTCACGCACTGTCTCCTCCAGTTTGAGAAAGAGCTGCAGAGGATTTCCGAAGCCTATGAGAGCCTAGTTCGGTCGAGCAGCAAGCGGGAGTCCCTGGATAAGGCCATGAGGGACAAGCTGGAAGGCGAGATCCGGAGACTGTATGACTTCAACAGAGACCTCCGAGGGCACGTGGACCGGCCCACAGGCTCCACTGCCCAACCTGTGCCTGCTGTGTCCAGGGGCCCCACTGCCTAACTCGTGCCTGCCATGTCCAGGAGGGACCCCTATGACGGGCACTAGAAGTGATGCTTCCGGTGGCTGCCCACGGGGGGGCGGCATGCGGGGCATGTGGGCACTCGGCCAGCGTATCTGGGCACGGAACTGGGCTTCTCCACTGTGCTGTGACGAGTGCGAATGTGACAGTGGGACCAGGCAGGTGCGCTCCTTCGCTCTGGCGCAGCCCCACAGCTGTGCCGTGAGCAGAGAGGTGCAGCTGCTGACGCCCTGTGGGTCAGCAGCCACGTGGGCAGCTTCACCCTGATGGGTCCTTCACTCCCCCCAGCTGGACCCTTTTCCATTGTCAGCATCCTTAGGTGCTAGGAAGTCCCAGCCGCGGGTCCTTCCTTTTCTGGGTACTAGATGCGTTCAGTCAACATCTGTGCCTGGAAGTGTTAGCCCACAGACACTTTCTAAGGGTTTGACCAACACTGAGCTTGTTGTGTGGATCTTCTTTTGGGGTGCTGACGGCTGTTTTTGTTTATTTGGATTGTAAACCACAGGAAATAGTCACCGGCTAAAGGCCTGGGTCCGTCAGGCAGCTGTTGGCTAGGTGCTGTCCACGAAGGGCCCCTACACCCCACTGTCTGCTGTGCTTAAGACTAGCACTGTCCCCAGCACTGTGGGGCACCCCAGACTTCACCTTTGGGTATTGGGGTGCTGTTCCCCCCCCCCCACTAAGCTAAGGTGGGCCCTGCTCAGCCCTCCTTGCCCTGTACTGGCACTGGCTTCTCTGGAGTCCAGGGGTCCAGGCCCTTCCTGGGTCCATGCATGGCTCTCATTGATGTTTTGCTATCCCTGACAGATCGCCTGGAAACTGCCAACAGGCAGCTGTCCAGCCTGGAGCATGATGGACTGCGAGAGAGAGCTGCCGAGGGGCTCTGTGCGTCCCAGAGTAAGTGCCCTGTCGCTGGCCCCACTACCCAGTCCTGCTGCCCAGCCCCTGGGAAGTCCCCTGTAGCCTCTGAGCAGATCTGCTAGGCCTTGCGTGGGGCTCTGGGGCGCTGCCCTAAACAAGGTGGTCACAGTGTCACAGATGCTGTGGCCTTGGTGCCCTCTTCCTGCTGCACTGTTTTTCCATGATCCCCAGAAGAAGCCCCCGTGACTGTTTCTGCCTGAGGCTCTTGTCTCTCCTCTGAAGAGAAGCGGCTGGGCTGGGCCCGTCCCTGCCCTCACTCACTGCCGGGTGGTCCCTGAGCAGCCGCCCCAGCAGTTTCGGCCCTGCTGCACTGGAGCTCCGTCTCCACATGTGCTCCGACTCCAGCTGTGCTGGGAGCCTTCCTGTGCCTCTGGATCTGGGCGGAGAGTATTTGCTTCTGTCGCCAGAGGAAACTGACGTTGGCAGTTTTGAGACTATCGGTCAGGGCCTAAATGTTCACAGGGAAGATCAGGGTGGAGTCAGAAATATCCAGATCAGTCTATGTTGTTGTTTCTTTTTTGGGGGTCACACCTGGCCATGCTCAGGGATTCCTTCTGGCTCTGTACTAAGGAATTACTCCTGGCAATGCTCGGGACCCTATGGGATGCCGGGATTGAACCTGGGTACAGGCAAACGCCCTGCCCACTGAACTATCGCTCCAGCCCCATCAGCTTTATTTTATTTTTTATTTTATTTTGTTTTTCAAACTTTATTAAAACACCATGATTTACAAATTTCTGCTTAGTACAATTGTCAAAAGCATTCATTGTTCAACAGCAGTCCCACCACCAGTGTGCCCCTCTCGGGCGCTCCGCCGGGTCCCTGACAGTGCCGGGAAGCGAGTTCCCTTCTACCTCCGGAAGCGAGGAACGGATGAAAACTCAGGAATCCGATGCAGTTTTAAAGGCTTTACTTGGGGGGCGGCGCGGCCCGGCCGGGTCGCCGGTCCTTGGTCCCCGAGCCCGGAGTGGTTCTGGTGCAGAGCCAGGAGACCTGAGCTCGGAGTGTGCCCAAAAAAAAAAAAAAAGGCTTTACTTATCACAGGTTCAGGGCATACAAATCAGCAAAAAGGAAAAACCCGATGCTTAGGATTCCAGGCTAGAACCCCAGCCACGTGTAGGCCAAGATGGCGACCACCACGTGTTAAAGCTTCCAAGCAGGGCGAACGCTCACAGTGAGCAAGAGCCCCCAAAGAAGCGCTCGAGAGTGAAAACCGGCTAGTTTATACCCCCTGCAACTCAGACCTTCCTCCCATTGTTATGGAAAGCAGGGAGTGTTAAATGTCCTTAGGTAATCCCTCCCTGCACCTCACCTAGGCCCTTTCAGTATGTTAATGTTTTGAGCCAAATGCAGCGGCCCTTAAAGGAGTCCTGCAACAGGCCCCTACCGCCACCAAAGACCACTCACCCACCCCCCATTCCCACACCAGCTTCTTCTAGCTGGCTGCAATCACATGGATCATTGCAACATATGTATGGGAAAGGTTTTGGTAAAGACCTGATCTTAAACTGGGTTGTTATGTTAAAATGTGTGTGGCCTCAGGAGCCTCATTTCAAGGCTCTAAGCCTGACCAGAGCGCCCACAGCGACCTGCGCGTTTACGGATGCGGTAATGGAATTGGCCAGGGACGGAGCCAGTTTCCCCCTCTTGAGCTTCATGGTCAGCTTGACAGACTCCATTTTAAACTGTTTAGGAAACCGATTTACTCGGATCTCCTCATTTTAGGGTTTTGTTTTTTTTTTGGTTTGTTTATTTTTTGGGTCACACCCAGCAATGCTCAGAAGTTACTCCTGGTTTTGCACTCAGGAATTACTCCTGGTGTGCTCGGGGACCATATGGGATGTCGGAAAATTGAACCAAGGTCAGCTGCGTGCAGTGCAAATGCCTTTTAGGGGTGTCTGTATACTTGACATTTATTTGCAATGCCAGAGCCAGAAGTGGACAGGAGGATCAGGGTTGCCCTGGGTTCCAACCTGGCTAGGATCCAACCAGTGGACCTGGGCCAGTGCCTGGTTCCGGTTCCTTTCTGTGCAGAAAGCCCAGGGGGTGGGCCTGGACAGGCCATTTCTTTGGTAGCTCCGGATGCTGGCTTGCGGGTGGGTCATTTCAGCGTCCAGTGCCCCTTTGGCCTTGGTCTCTGTACTCTGTCTCTGCTCCTCTCAGTGCCCTTCTCAGCCTTCCACCCGTGCCTGCTGTGCCACCCAGTGCTGTTGGCTTTTTGACCTGCTTTTTTGCAGTTTTGGGCCATACCCAGCAATGGGTCTCTCCTGGGGTGCTCAGGAGCCGCTCGTGGTGCCAGGGATCACAGAGGGGTCAGTCATGTGCAAGGCAAGTGGAAAGTGTCCCTCGGCCCAAGAAAGTGGCTGTGAAGGACCCAGGTCCCACAGCATCTCTGCATCTCTGGTCTGAGGAGGGCCAGGGCAATGGCCAGAGTGTGGCAGGGCAGCTTCAGAGAACAGCATGTGGCCTCGCTGGGTGTTGGTTTCCACCAGTGGGTGCCTGTGCAGAGTTCGCTGCCATGGTCCCCAGGGACCTGTGCAGAGCTCCTTGCCTGGTCCCCAGGTCCTGCCTCTTCTCAAGGTTAGTGCCACAACCTGTGCACGTGGGGGCTTACGAGGGAGCCCAGCAGCTTCCCACCCCTCCACCCCTGCCCCCTGTTCAGACCCGTGCCAGTCGCAGGCTCTCTGAGATCTAGAAACTCGTGGCCTGGCCAGACCCTCCGTCTTGCACATTACAGTGTCCATTCGAGTTGTTTCATCCTGTTCACTTACCCCCTAAACAGACTCTGGGACACAGGCTCTGTGGCCTTCGGGGATGGTCCTGGGTGTGCTGTGGGTCCCATGGCCCCAGGTCCTGCTGCAGGTGCCATCGGCGCCATCACCAGGCCAGAAGAGGCAGCTTCCCTGAACCCCAAGCATCAGCCATTTGCCCTTCTGAGCAGGACCGAGAGCCCCCAGGAGCAGAATTGAGGTGGGGACTGCCCACAGGGCCCCTCTGCTGTCTGGGTGTTGCACTGACTGGATCTTGGGCCTGTGAGTGAGGGACATGGGGCCCCGGGGAGCTGAGGGAGACGCCACGGGGTGCTGGGTCTCTGGGTGCCCACCATCTCCCTCACTACCTGCCCCCTACAGAGCTGCTCACATCCTTGTTTCTGGTTCTGGTGGTGGCCCCAGGCCTGGACGCTCTTTCCACAGTGAGACTTGTCCTTCACTCTCTTCCAGACCGAGAATTCCTGAAGGAAAAGGAGAAGCTGGAGATGGAGCTGGCGGCTGCAGCGGACGGCGAGTGAGGACCACCGCAGACACATTGAGATTCTGGAACAGGCTCTGAGCAATGCCCAGGGCAGGGTCATCAAGCTGGAGGAGGAGGTGAGCCCCCTAGAACCAGGGCCCAGTCCTCACCATCCTTATGCTCAGAGGGAAGCTGCCTCCTCTCTGTGAGAAGGTGCCCCAGGCACATACAGGAGGACCCCAGGCCAGGAAGATGAGCAGGGACAGGAATAGAAGCGGTTCAGTCACCCAGACTGGACACACCTTGTGCTCAGCCAGAAGCCGGAGAGACAGGAGTGATGGCCAGGGACTCTGATCCCAGCAGGGCCGCCCCTGAGCTCCGCAGGCGGCCTGCAGCCGGCACCAAGGAGTACCTTCTCTCTCAGTTCCGGCCCCACCAGCACCCAATTGCAGCCCCGGCAGCTGTAGTGGGTATAGCCCAGCAGTGGGCTCATGGCAGCCCATCTCTCATGTCAGCAGCCGCCCAGGTTTTGAACCATCCTAGCAGCCCGGCGATGGTGACATCTGGGTGTCTCTCTGCCCCACGTGCCATCGGTGTAGTGTGAGCCTGCTTCCAGCACTACTTCTCTAACCCTGCGCTTCCCACAGCTGCGGGAGAAGCAGGCGTGACGTGGGAGAAGGTGGAGAGTCTGCAGCAGGCGCTGTACCAGCTACAGGCGGCCTGCGACAAGCGTGAGCAGATGGAGCAGAGGCTGCGCACCTGGCTGGAGCGAGAGCTGGATGCGCTGAGGGCCCAGCAGGTGGGACAGGGGAGGGCAGCAGGTGGGGCCCAGCAGGGGAGGGCAGGGCCCTGGGTCAGCCTTGATGATGACTCTCATACTTCTGCAGAAGCACGGGCAGGCCAGCGGGCCGGGCGGTCCCGAGCCCAACGCCCGGCCCTGCTGGAGCTGCTGAGGGAGAAGGAGGAGCGGATCCTGGCGCTGGAGGCCGACAAGACGCGGGTGGGAGCAGAAGTACTTGGAGGAAGCACCATCCGCCACTTTGCCATGAACGCGCGGCCAGTGCTGCGGCTGAGAGGTGAGACCCAGGCTGTTCCGAGAGGGTATACCCCAGGGTCTTGTCTTTTGGGGAGACCTGAGAAATGTTACATCTCCAGTCCCAGGCAGGAGAACTGAGGGCTCCTAATGGCAGGGCTGGGGGCTTAGGCCCGGGACACTCGCCTGGCATGCCAGGACAGTGCCGCCTCTCACACCCCGAGTGCCCTTTCTTAGGGCATGAGCCTGAGGGTTCCTCTTGAAGGGTCACACGTCCCACATGCCTGTGGCCCTAGACCAGGTCCTGCTGATGCCCCAGAGTTCAGAGAGCAGGTGGTTTAGAGGGCTGTGAGAGGCGGGTCCTGTAGAATCTGAGACACAGACCCTGAGAGACAGGCCCTGTGAACTCTGAGACAGAGACCCTGTGGACTCCAAGACAGAGACCCTGAGAGACAGACCCCACGGACTCTGTGAGAGACAGACCCTGTAGACTCTGAGACACTGACCCTAAGAGATAAGCCTTGTGAACCCTGTGAGACATTGACCCTGAGTCACAGCCTCTGTGAGACATGGCCCTGAGAGACAGGCTCTGTGGACTCTGTGAGACATGACCCTGAGAGACAGTCTCTGTGGACTCTGTGAGACAGGCTCTGTGGACTCTGTGAGACATGGACCCTGAGAGACAGGCTCTGTGGACTCTGTGAGACATGGACCCTGAGAGACAGGCTCTGTGGACTCTGTGAGACATGGACCCTGAGAGACAGGCTCTGTGGACTCTGTGAGACATGGACCCTGGAGACACAGCCTCTGTGGACTCTGTGAGACATGACCCTGAGAGAACAGGCTCTGTGGACTCTGTGAGACATGGACCCTGAGAGACAGGCTCTATGGTCTCTGTGAGACATGACCCTGAGAGACAGGCTCTGTGGACTCTGTGAGACATGGACCCTGAGAGACAGGCTCTGTGGACCCTGTGAGACATGGACCCTGAGAGACACGCTCTGTGGACTCTGAGACATGGACCCTGAGTCACAGCCTCTGTGGACTCTGAGACATGACCCTGAGAGACAGGCTCTGTGGACTCTGTGAGACATGGCCCTGAGAGACAGGCTCTGTGGACTCTGTGAGACATGGACCCTGAGAGACAGGCTCTATGGACTCTGTGAGACATGGACCCTGAGAGACAGGCTCTGTGGACTCTGTGAGACATGGACCCTGAGTCACAGCCTCTGTGGACTCTGAGACATGACCCTGAGAGACAGGCTCTGTGGACTCTGTGAGACATGGACCCTGAGAGACAGGCTCTGTGGACTCTGTGAGACATGGACCCTGAGAGACAGGCTCTGTGGACTCTGTGAGACATGGACCCTGAGAGATAGGCTCTGTGGACTCTGTGAGACATGGACCCTGAGAGACAGGCTCTGTGGACTCTGTGAGACATGGACCCTGAGAGACAGGCTCTGTGGACTCTGTGAGACATGGACCCTGAGAGACAGGCTCTGTGGACTCTGTGAGACATGGACCCTGAGAGACAAGCCGTGGGGAACTCTGTAGAACACAGGCCCTGCGAAATGGGCTTTGTGGTCTGTGTGAGACATGGGCCCTGAGAGATGGGCCCTGTGGACTCTAAGACACAGGACCTGAGAGACAGGCCCCATGGACTCTGTGGGAGATGGACCCTGTGGACTCTGGGAGACATGGGACTGAGAGATGGTCCCCGTGAACTCTAGGAGACACGAGGCCTAAGAGATGGGTCCTGTGGATTCTGGGAGATGAGTCCTGTGAACCCTGTGAGACAGGGTCTCTGTTGCTCCGTGCCCCTTCCTGGAGGTGAACAGCCTGAGTCCTCACTGCTCTTGAATCCCCGCCACCACCTCATCCCCTAAGCACTGCCAGAACAACCCCTAAACACAGAGCTGGGGAGTAGCCCCCTGAGTACCACTGGGTGGGGGCCCAAACCTCCAACGTAGCTTAAATGAGAGGGGCTGAGAGTCTGAGTGCTGCCTGTGTTGCCTCCAGGGACACGACGGCTCATCCGCCACTCCCGGGCTGGCAGCTATGGTGAGGGCTCACTGGAGGCCCACGGCTGGCAGGAAGAGGAGGAGGCGGTGCAGGCCGCCGGCGCTGTCAGGACATGGAGTTCACGTAAGGCACTGCCCCTTGCCGCTCGTGGAAGGCCCCCCGCTGTGTGTGACCCAAGGTGCTCAGAGCTGCATCTCCAGAGGTCAATTGGTGTCCGCGGGGCTGTGCCAGGTTTGGGGTTTGACGGTGGAGGCTGAGTTAAGAGCACAGCGTTAGGGTGTCCTTTCTGGGCACTGGGCTCTTGCCCTCCTGGATGTCACACCTGGGAAGCTCTGCCCTTGGGAGTGCTCCGGGTGTTGGTGGGAGATTTCGATCCTCACTAACTCTGCAGTGAGGGGGCAGGAAAGTAGCCCGCTCCCCCACAGCGATGAGAGCAGGCCCAGGAGCCAGCGCTGGGCTGGAGCAATATGGTGGGTTGGGTGTTTGCTTTGCATGTGGCCAACCTGGGTTTGATCCCTCGGCATCCCATATGGTCCCCCCAAGCACTGTCAGGGTAATTCTTCAGTTCAGAGCCAGGAGTGACTCCTGAGCCTTGCTGGGTACGACCCAAAAAGAACTCAAGGATCGGCCGAGTCTGGTAGGGTCTGCTCCACACTCCCTAAACGTCCTCCTAGGAAACAGGAAAATTCTCTTGAGGCTTCTGTCCTCTGGGTCTCCCTAGGCGGGGGTCCAAGAAGGAGCCCTGAGGCCTGTCCTGCCTTGACCTCCCGCCCTGCGGGCACAGCATCAAGAACCTGCATGCCAAGATCATTGAGAAGGATGCCATGATCAAGGTCCTACAGCAGCGAGCCCGCAAGGAGGCCGGCAAGCCTGACAGTGCCAGCCTGCGGCCCGCCCGTTCTGTGCCCTCCATCGCTGCAGCCGCAGGCACGCACTCCCGCCAGACCTCACTGACCAGCAACCAGCTGGCCGAGGAGAAGAGGGAGGAGAAGCCGTGGAAGGGCAGCATAGGTGAGTTGTCTGCATGATGCATCTCTGCTGATGCATGGGTGACCGTGAGCCTCCTGGACACCAGTGCCCCCTTTCCCACTGGCATGGAAGGCGCCAGGTGGGGCATGGTGGGCTGTAGGAAGGTGCTGGAAGGAGGAGCCCAGCCGGGGTCTCCAAGCTGCTGGCTGTCACTTGCCCCATCAACGGAATAGGGGATTCGCCATATGCTCCCAGGCCTGGGCCTTTCCTAGGGAGCTGAGGGGCAGAGGAGGAGGGAAGGCTGCCTGCACTCTGGCCCCTGCTCTCTGGGCATTTTCGGGACCACTGCTGACTCGTGGTCTCCTGGAGCCGAGCGCTGGTTCCAGCCTGGAGCCCCTGTGACTGGTGATTGTTGGAAGGTTCCTGGAGGGGCTGTGGGACTTCTACAGGGCTGTGTGCCAGGCAGGACCCTCCAAGGTACCATCAGAACTCCCACCATGTCTGTGCTGAGCCGGTAGCTTCTGGATCCTGGGCTGGGGAGAGGCAGATGGGTCTCTCCATTTGGGCAGCCGTGGCACAGCTGCAGGGGCGCGGGCTGGAAGGCACACCCCGACACCAGCACGCTCACCACCCACTTTCTTATCCCCAGGGTTACTGCTGGGGAAGGAGCCCCAAGACCCCGCCTCCACCCCGCTGCCGCCTGCCCCGACCGCCCCGACCGCACCCACCGGCAGTGTCCACGCCAAGACGGGCAGCAGGGATAGTGGCACACAGACTGACCGGGGCTCTGAGCTCTTCTGGCCCCACTCAGCCTCACTGCCCAGCCGTGGCCGCTTGAGTGCGACTCCAGCCAACAGCCCCGTCCTGAAGCACCCCACAACCAAAGGTACTGCGGAGACGGGCACAGCCTTGACACAGGGTGGGGCACAACAGTCATAGGCTCTGTGTTGAGTGGAGGTCCCTGACATTGGGCAGCACACAAGAAAGGGTGGGGCTTGGGGGCAGCAGGAGCTGGTCCCATGGGATAGGGCAGCCTCAGTTTTACCTTCCCAGAGCAACCGGAGCAACCCCGAGTGGTCGTGGAGTGGGACTCAGGGTTACTGGGTGTGATCATGGCCCTGTGGGGAGGGCGAGGGAGAAACGCCAGGCGGATCCTCATCCCCACGCTGGGCCTGGAGCAAGGGGGCCCGACTGGACAGGGGCTGCTGCGCCCCTCTAGGACCAGGTCATTGATGCCGCGCCTCTGTTTGGCAGAGAACTGTCCTGGCCACGGGAAGCCGTCAGAGCAGAGAGGCCGGGCCGGCTGCCTGCTGCACAAGGCCGAAGCTCCCCGACGCAGAGATCATGGAGGTCCTCATCTAGCCAGGGGCGCAGCCTGGAGAGAGCCCCCGAGGTGGCCAGGGAGGAGACTGTGCTGGACAGTGGATGGCGCCACGCTGTGTGCAGAGGGAGCATCCTGACTGGGACACGAGGACAGAGACGTGGTCTTTTTCCTGTTTTCATCATTTTGTTTGATTTGTTTTTGGTATTGGGTCACTCTCAGGACCCTGCGCTGCCGCCTGCCAGACCCTGTGCTCAGTCCTTGGGGGCTTTGCTGCCCTGGTGCTGGGGGTCTTCACTGTACCAGCGCATATGCGTCAGCCCACTCTGGGTAACAGATAAACCCAGTCACTTTGGAACAGCCCCTCCACTGTCCTTTTAGCATGTTTTGTTTCAGAAGCCCCAATGGCCCCACAGGGTGTCTGTGACTGGGGGGCAGGAGGTGGGGGTGATGGCTCTGAGGTCCCGTCTGGGGGGCTGCTGGCTCCTGTGACTGCTCAGCGGTCTCCTCTGAGGCTGACCTGGCTATCCTCCCCCACGGCTCTACTTCTGTTTCCCCTGTATGTTAGCACATGTCAGCCTTTGTTCTGGGGTCTTCAGAGAAGCCTGCACCCAGCTGCTGTGTGTGACAGTCACTGCTGGGCCACAGCCTTCCACACTGGCGCACACGCAGACACGCACGCACACACACATTCTCTCAGACACACACGCACGTACATTCACAAGCACACATTCATTCATACACGCATACACTCAGACATTCACTCACACACGCACTCACACATTCTCACACTCACACAGACTCACAGATTTGTACTCTGGCACTCACACACACTCCCAGCTGCCATGCCTCAGGGCTGAGAGGCAGGAGTGCCATGTGGAAACAGAGCTTGTGGGGCGCTGAGCTCAGCTGCCGTGGGCCGCAGCCGTGAGAGAGCTGCTGTGGTGCAGTCAGTCAGCCGGCCGTGGGGATGTGTGAGGCTGTGGGGGCACCCAGGAGGTGCCGTGGCCCACCTCATGCCGGGCAGGCCTTACTCTAGGGAACTCGGTGAGTGTCTAAGTGGGCTGTGTGGCACTCACGGTGTACTCTGGACTTGGCAGAGAAGCAGCGCCCCCCGTGGCCTGGAGGGAGCTGGGCAGAGCGTTTCTAAGGCCCAGCCTGGCTCACGCCCTGCACAGGGGTCAAGGCAGTTCCTGCAGAGATGCAGGAAGGGAAGGGCCCCACACACAAGCTACTGGCGGCGTGGACATCGGCCTTGCTCTGTCTTCCCTCCCTGTGTGATCAAAGGGGTTTCATTTGATGGGAGAGTTTTTGACCTGTTTGCTTCTGAACGACTCTTGAGGAAGACAGTAATGAAAAAGTTTCCTGAAGCAGATTAGCTTGGAGCAGGCAGAAGCAGGTACTTCAGTTAACCGTTTTTGGCTGGAACTGAAAAGCCCTGTCTAGCTGTATTCCTTATACCAGCAGGGGCCAGGCACCAGGGGTCAGGTAGGTGGCAGAGAAGGGTCACATATGCCTGTGGGGGGCACATCCCAACATTGGGCACCCCGGGCTTCACCCCAGCTCTCCATCCGGGCACCCACACCACTCCACGGTGAGTCACCCCCTTCCTCAGCTGGGCACCTCCCATGAGCCTCACGTCCCCTTTGCTTTCAACCCCTGTGGTCCATATTTGGACCTTGGCTCCTCTCAGAGTGACCCTGCAGAGGACAGGGCCTGTTGCCATGCCATCACTCCTGACGCCTTTGCAGCCGTGACCACGTGTGTCCATCAGTGTGTGGGTCTGTCCACACATGCATGCGCGTGACATTCCCACTGGACTGTCTTCAGAGCTGTCTGCCAGCTGCAGCCTCAACGTGGGCTTGTGGGAAAGAGCTTCCTCCTGCCTGGCTGCGCCCCCCTCGCCCAGCACTGTCTGCCCCTGCCCAGCTGCGTCCCCACCTCACCCAGTGCAGTATGTGGTGCCTGTTATAGGCGTGTCTGTGCCATAGGAGGGCGTTGAGGGGCCCAGAGCTCTGACCCATGCTCAGGTGTCCTTCCCGGTTGTGCAGGGCCACGGGCTGGTCTGTCCTTTGGGTCTCTGTCCCCACCACAACTATTGATGTCCATCAGCCAGAGTTGCCCAGACTTGACTGCCTCAAGTTGTGCCTTAACCTTGGACATAATAAACGGCTTCCACGACTCTGCCTTTGTGCTCGCTCCTTTCTTCACACGGGCTCAGGCCCCAGGCGTCAGCAGCCTCGACCACTTCTAAGGTACCCAGCTCCCTCGGGGCG
Organism: Cryptotis parvus; assembly: GCA_021461705.1. Taxonomy (NCBI): domain Eukaryota; kingdom Metazoa; phylum Chordata; class Mammalia; order Eulipotyphla; family Soricidae; genus Cryptotis; species Cryptotis parvus. The sequence continues at coordinate 13,104 of JAJIBD010006894.1, read as the reverse complement.
CCTTCGGATATCAGCGCTGGTCCTGCTTGAGGAAGTATCTGTGGACTGCAGCCACCTCCCGCCTTCCCAGGTCCGCCCCAGCCAAGTTACGTGCAGCTTCACAATGGTGCTGGGCAGGGTCTGGGGTTATCTGGTGCTGGTGAAGGGGCAGCCATCTGGGTGCTGGTGGGGTCGGGCCTGGCCACAGCATCTGAGTGGGGGTTGCCCTGGGGCCACATGCTGGCCCCTGTCCAGGGAATGGTGACTGGGCACAGTTCCCATGTCCAGTCTCAGCTGAGGCGCTGGTCTCTGCCAGCAGTTGGCCTGGTGCTGGGTGTGTGAGCTCAGGGGTACTCGGTACCTGTCTCCCAGGGTGACCCAGCACATGCATAACCCCTAGCCAGCATGGAGCTGGCCCTGCCTCTGTGCCTTCCCAGGTTCACGCATGCTGGCGCCCCCTCTAGTGGCCGTCTCCGGAATGGTGCCCTTTTCTGGCGGCCACTCACTCCCTTGGCCTGGAAAGCGGGGCCTGGAGCAGTGCCCTGTGTCAGACTGGATGGTGAGCATGAAGCCCCTCCAGTGGGGTCAGCACTCACAGGGGCCATCAGGGATGAGGATCAAGGACAACTGCAGACAAGTAGGTGGGAGTCTGAAGGGGAGGGGCCTTTACCACCTGTGTGTACGCCTAGGGACCCTGCCGCCCCTCCACTGCCCATCGCTGCTGGAGGCCTGGCCTCACCCTGCTGCCTCATCCCCTCCAGCCTCTGATGCCCAGGCACATGTTCACTTCTGCCCAGTGAAGCATCATTGTACCTGGAGGGCCGGAGGTGGGTGCAGAGGTAGAGGGTGGGTGGGTACAGAGGTGGTGGGCGGATGCGGGGTGGTGGGTGGGTGGGTACATGAATGGATCGTGAATGCTTAGAGAGACAGGCAGATGGGTGAGTGGTGGATGGGCAGGTGCCCATGAGTGGTGGAAGGGGTGAGTGGGCAGGGCCATCCCTGGCTGCATGAACAGGTGAATGGACAGGGCCATCCACTGGCTGCATGAACAGGTCAATGGACAGGGCCATCCACTGGCTGCATGAACAGGTCAATGGACAGGGCCATCCACTGGCTGCATGAACAGGTCAATGGACAGGGCCGTCCACTGGCTGCATGAACAGGTCAATGGACAGGGCCGCCCACTGGCTGCATGAACAGGTCAATGGACAGGGCCGTCCACTGGCTGCATGAACAGGTCAATGGACAGGGCCATCCACTGGCTGCGAACAGGTCAATGGACAGGGCCGCCCACTGGCTGCATGAACAGGTCAATGGACAGGGCCGCCACTGACTGCATGAACAGGTCAATGGACAGGGCTGTCCACTGGCTGCACTGCGTGCACAGTTTTCTGTCCCCTTCTGCTCCCCAGGCTGCCTTTTAATTCCCTTAAAGCCTTTGGCCAGAGATGGCTCAGGGGTTAAGGTGCTGGTCTTTGCCTGCAGCTCCCTGGGTGCAGCCCCTGATACTGCACTCGGTCCCTTGAGCACTAGCAGGAGTGACCCCTGAGCTCCATTGGGTGTGGCATAAGTGAGTCTGGGGTCATGATGGTCCCTTGGGTCCTCTCAAACACGAGTGCTTAACTCCCAGAATCAGCTGAATTCCAGATTGGGATGTGGGCAGGAGATGCTGTTAGCCACTGGCTCCTACATGTTCACTGCTGCCCACTGGCTCCCACGCCGCTCACTGATGCCCACTGGCTCCTCCACGCGTTCACTGTCCCCACTGGCTCCTCCACGCGCTCACTGATCCCCACTGGCTCCTCCACGCCGTTCACTGTCCCCACTGGCTCTCCACGCGTCACTGTCCACCACTGGCTCCTCCACGCATTCACTGTCCCCACTGGCTCCTCCACGCGTTCACTGTCCCCACTGGCTCCTCCACGTGTTCACTGTCCCCACTGGCTCCTCCACGCGCTCACTGTCCCCACTGGCTCCTTCACACGTTCACTGTCCCCACTGGCTCCCTCCATGCTTCACTGTCCACCACTGACTCCTCCATGTGTTCTCTGCTGCCCACTGGCTCCCCCCACACATTCACCGCTGCCCCCCACTGCCCGGCTCTGTCCCTGTGTGTGCCCACCGTCCTCTGTCCCTGTGAGTGTTCACTGCCTTACTGACTCCGTGTACCACTGCCTGGCTCTGTCCCTGTGTGTGCCCACTGCCCAGCTCTGTCCCCGTGTGTCTACTGCCCAGTTCTGTCTCTGTCCTCATCCTGTGTCTGTGTCTCTCTCCTGTCCTGTCCATTCTGAGGAACTGGCTAGACCAGACTAGAGCCACTCATCCACTTCTTGCCCTGGAGGATCTGCAAGGGAGGGGAGGAGGGACAGTAGGGGAGGGGGAGGAGGGACCGTAGTGGCTGGGAGGAGGGACAGTAGGAGAGGAGGGGGAGGATAGTGGGAGAGGGAGAAGAGGACTTTTAGGGAAGGGCGGGAGAGGAGGACACAGCAGTAGCGGCAGGAGGGCCAGGCAGGGCACACTCAGAGGCACTCACTCCCGAGGCACACGCCCCAAGCCCAGGCTCATGAGGGCGGTGCGGAGCAGGCGGCCCCGCTGCCTCTGGCTCACCACCATCGTGCTCTGCGTGGGCACCATCTGCGGCCTGCAAGGTAAGTGCAGCTAGGGCGCGGCCGGGGTCTGGGTCCCGGAGCTCAGGCGGGTTCCCGCGGCGCAGACTGGGTCCGGGGGGCTCGTCCAGGGTTTCCGCGGCGCAGGAGGGCCCGGAGAACGTCCGGGTTCCCAAGGCGCAGGTGGGGTCCGGAGCGCAAGCGGGGTTCCGGCGCAAGTGGGTCCGGGGTTCCGGGGCGCACGTGGGTCCGGGGGTTCCCGCAGCGCAGGCTGGGTCCGGGGCGGGTCTGGTTTCCAGCAGCGCAGGCTGGGTCCGGGGGTGTTCCCGCGGAGCAGGAGGGGCCAGGTGCGTCCGGGGTTCCCGGGCGTTGTCAGGGTCCGGGGCGAAAAACAGGGTTCCGAGGTGAACGCGGGGCCGGGGTGCAGGCGAGGTCCCGGGGCGCAAGCGGGGTCGGGGACGCAAGCTGGGTCCGGGCACACGCGGGTCCGGAGTTTCTGGGGCGGACGTGGGTCCGGTCCGGGATTCTCTGGGCGCAGGCGGGAGGACCCCCTCTCCCCACTCACTCCACACCCTTGGCGGAGGCGTACAGCAGCCGGAGCGCAGCGCGGTGAACCCGAGGCCGCGCCCTGCAATCAGCGGGGTTCTGGCTCAGACCCCGCCTCTGAACGTGCAGAGCTGGGGGCAGCAGAACCACCAGCACCGTGGCCAGGCCAGGCCCGGCAGGCGGCAATCAGGGCAGCGGGCGCGGGCGTACAGTGGCTGGGCGGGCTGGCCTGGCCCCGGTACTGCAGAGACGTGGATGCTTGGTCACACTCGGGTGCTCCCGCCCTGGCCACTGCTTACCGGCGTCCTATGCACCTGCTTCCTTCTGCTGACATCGCGCCTGGCCATGCGGGCCCCACTCCTCCTCATCATCAGGAAAACCTCCAGAGCGTAGAATATCCATTTCCCAGTTTCATAGTAAACAACTGAGAAATCTGAAATGATCTCTGTATGCCCTGCCTTAGTCTGCAACCGCGCTGCCAGGGACCGCCCCACACTCTGCAGTGTGGCAGTCAGCAGCCGCCTACTTGGTGGCTCAGAGACATCCCAGGCCCTCCATTTTCCTGGGGCACGGCAGGGTCTGGGCCTGCGCCACCCCCTCCCCTGTGCTCTAAAAAGGGGGGTTCACTGACGTGCAGACTGGTCTCACATCTGTCAACGTCTTTCCACTGGTGAGCAGTTTGCCTGCAGCTTCTTGGATCTGTTCCTTTTCTCTCTTTGCCCTGGACCGGTTATTCCTGACTGCTGGTGGCAGGAGGACAAACTCTGTCCCTGAAACCCACATGGCTGGGCTGATGGAGAAGAAACTTCCCTGGAGATGAGGAAATGCAGATGCTAGTAGACGCAGGGGCCAGTTTCCAGCAGAACCGGCAGCTGAGTTGTTTTTTGTTGCTTCTTTGCTTTTTGGTGCTTTTTCAGCTCCAGGGATGGGCTTCAGGCTGGTTCCCAAGACCTGGTATCTGCACAGCTAAGCCTAGTCTGGGTCTGAGCACCAGGGGAGAGGGCTGCTCTGTGCCCTGACCACCTGAGCCGCACTGAGCAACTGGCCTCCTTGGAGGGCCTGTATGGGGTGGGCTTTCTGAGGCCCCTCACAGCACGTCCCCTGCAGGTGTGGGTGTGGGCCTGTACATCGCACAGGAGGCCATCAACGCCACGGTGGCAGAGGACGTCCTGCTGTCAGTGGCCTACTCCTGCTCTGGCGTGCCCACCATTGAGTGGCAACACGCGCCCAGCCGGGTGCACAACGCATTGTGGCGTGGCAGCCAGGGACGCAGGCCGACGTGGCCCCAGCCACCAGCACCGCATCTGCACCTTCGACAACGGCTCCCTGCAGCTGCTACAGGTGGGCGCCCGCGACGCTGGTGTCTACGTGGTCACCATCTCTGAGCAGCTGGGCAGCAGCCGCCTGGGCACCATCGTGCTGCACGTGTCGGGTGAGTGGCTGCGGGCAGGGGCTGCGGTGGGGCTGGCCCCAAGTGAGCTCATCCCTCCCCACAGAGGTGCTGTACGAAGACCTGCACCGTGGCCGTGGTGTTGGCCTTCCTGGCTGCCGTGGGCACCGTGCTGGCCGGTCTTCTGTGGGTGTGCAGCAGGTGTAGTCAACTCGGGGCCAGAGCCCCTGGCAGGTGAGGCCTGGGCCCGGGGTGGGGCTCCACCCTCGATTCCAGCTTTGCTCATGGCTTTCACTTTGCAGCCAGCAGCAGCACGGAGCGGGTGGAGCTGCAGGACGCGGAGTGTTAGCAGGGCCGCACACGCGCCCACTCCTGGACAGCGAGGGGCTTTGGGTCGCACTTGGGCCATGACAGGCCTGGCTGGAGGTCAGGTGCTCTCACTGGGTCTTTCCGCAGCTGGGCTGTTTGCTTGCGAGTTCAGCCAGCGTCTGTGTTCTGGGGATGTCAGTATTGGGAGGGGATTATTGTCGCTTCCCACCTGCCTCATTGGAGGGTTCAAGCAGGCAGGTAGTGTGGGCCCTGGCTCTGAAATGCTCATAGCCCCCGCCCCACCTCGCAGGGACCATGTGATCTCAAAGTGGAAGTCCAGCCCCTGTGAGCAGCCAAGTCATGGGCACACGCAGTCAGGGGTCCTGGTCCCAGCACTGGGCATACCTGGGGGCTGCTGATGGCACCTTGGGGCTGTTTTTATTGGGGGTCTGATGGTTCCTGGGGCTGAGGGTCTGGTGACACCAGTGGAGGGGGTTACTGGCACACTCCATGGCTAGGCAGCTGGGGGTGAAGGCCCTGAGGGCTCATGGACTCCAGGCCAGGCTGGCCTAGAGACCTTCAGTGGTGGCCTTAGCCAGGGTGGTGGGTGGGAGGAGTCTCGCAGCATCTCCTGTGCAGGCTCCACACGTCCAACCTCAGGCTGCCTGAGCAGACACACTGCCTCTGGAGCCCAACAGGCACTGCAAGTCCGCAGGGGCGCTGCTCAGTGCCAGAACTCTCTCCTGGGACCTCACACCAGGCCTGATGCCCAGGTGCCCAGTGCTGACTCCTGACAGCCGTGTAGATCTTTGGCCATGGGTAGGTGAGTGGACCGTGCCCTCTCCCAGGGCAGCTGGAGTGGACAGCTCAGACACCACGACCGGGGAAGATTCTGCTGAGCTGGTACCCAAGTTCCAGCTTGCTCTGGAGAAGCCGGGAATGGAAATGTGCCATGTGGAACGTGGCTGGGGAGTGGGGGTGTGGGGTGACGGCGCTGGTGGGAGGGGCTGAGGAGAGGCTCGTCCCAGTACACACAGCGGCTCTGGTGGGTGTCCGTATGGGAAAGGGTGTGGTCCCACCCATTTCCACTGTGGGTAAGCCTGAGGGAGGGCTTCCCTCCATGTCTTGGTTTCAGATTCTCCCAGTGATTCCTTTTTCTTATTTTACCAGAGCTCTGTAAGTCTGGACTATGGAGTCTGCGTCTGCTCTGGTCTCTGGGAGGAAGCCAGGATTAACCCTACTGCTATGGTCACCGATCACAAGCTTCCTCGGGCTCAAGCTGGCAGAGGTGCCCAGGATTACTGCCGGTGACCCTGGGACGACCCAACAGGAAATGTCAGATTCTTCCCCAATTTTTGCAGAGGCCTACTTTATTCCTTTGTAGTGGAATGTGACCATTTAGGCAGGAACTCAAGAGTATCTGCACTATTGGACTGTATGCTTTATCTGAAATTAACAAACACTTCAAAAGCAAACAGAAATCCATTAAGTTAGCAACATTTCAGGCTAACCTTACATTACCTTCTGCATTTTAAAACATTTACCACTTATAAAGTGAAAATTTTCCAAATGCAAAACACTTGAGAATTATTACATTTTGGGACAGTGTTTCTTGGGAAGATTATCTCTCCCTGTGCTTCTGGTGATGGGCAGACGTCAAGTCCCAGTGTCTATAAACTTCTCTGGAAAAAAATCAGAGCAGACAGGGGCTAAGCGCAGACATCAGCAGTTCCATCTTATAAAACGAAATTCGACCTTCCATTTTATTCCACTGGACTTCCTTGAATGGCCCACGAAGATGACTCCATTTGCTGTCCTGTAAAACGTCGCTCGGAAGGTCTTTGCACTGGTTTCGGGGCAGCTGGACCATAATCTTGCTGCCACTTTCAGGGCCGTTCGAACTGTGGAGCAAACTGAGAATTAACACACACACATTTCCACTTTCAGGGCCGTTCCGAACTGTGGAGCAAACTGAGAAACACTCTCTGAAGAGTGTTGGAAAGCTGCTGAAAAGTGCAGATTCTTTTCAGGAGTTTGTTGGAGAGGCTGGCTGGAAACCCACACAGTCCAGCTGTCCCTGAAACAAGATGCCTGGAGCCACATGGTCCCTGAGCACAAAGCCCCACCCGAGAACCCACAAGTGTGGCCCGAAACCAGAGAGGAAAGGAAAAAAAAAAAGGAAGAAGGTGAATTTTGGCTTAGGAAGGCCCCGTGCTTGCCAGTCACTGGGTCCCTGTCACTGGTGGGCTGGCAAGGAGGAAGTGTGAACAGAGCCAGGGGCGAGGAAGCCCCACGAGACAGGAGGGGTTGTCAGGTCCCGAGGGAGCTAGGCTAGGATTTGGGAGGAAGAAAGGGGCCGGGTCGGGATCACAAGCTGTGACCCCCGTGGGGTAAAGCACAGACAGAAGGAGCACCACAAGGCCGCAGCATAGCCCCTCCACCCACCTGAGATGGCGTGAGTCGCCGCTTGGGGAAGCCACAGTGATGGCAGAGGCGTTGCCGATGCTCTCACGGGCCCGAGACCCACGTGGTTGCTGAAGCTCAGGACCTGCCAGCCCATGACCTTGGCCAGCTGCTGCACTGCATGGACCTGATGCTGGGACATCTGAGGGGATAGGACACATTGAACACGGGCCCCCAGGACAGGACGCCACCGAACAGGGGTCCTGGGACGGGGGCTTCTGCCAGCCAGACATTCACTGTGGTTCCCACTAGCCCACTGCAGGCAGCAGCAGGCATGGGACAGCCCCACGCAGACGGCACACTAGCCCTGCAGACCCCTCCCCCTGCTGAACTTGGGTCCATGTTGGGGGCTGTTCTGCTCTGGTCAGCCTGTCTGGGGACTGCTCAAGTGACCTCCCTGTCTTGGGATGTGACAGCTGAGGCCGTCTGGATGCGCCACCAGCACAGGCCCATGACAGTGGCAGATGATGTGGTTGGGTGTCCCTGTAAAGGCCCTGCAAGGCCCCGGGGCCAAGATGCCTGTCCCCTGGCCTACACAGACCTCCCCACTCCTGAGACACCCACTGGATCCAGTTTATGGCCACTCTCATGAGCTCCTGGCTCCTCTGTGTTGGCGCTGAACTGACCAAATCTTGGTCACCCCCAGGGGTTCCTGGCTGGCCCTCTGTGTGGGAGCTGAGCTAACTGAGGCCGGACAGGTGGCCAACAGTGGCTGCGCCTCTGCCCCAGGAAGCCGGTGAGTATAAGCAGTGCTGCTCGGTGAATACATCAGAAAGAGCCACATGGACACCTCAAACCCCCCCCCCCGTCCCGATCACAGGTCACAGCAGCAGGAAAGAGGTCCAGAAACCTGTCCATGTCTCAGCAAGTTTCAGAAGCTGAACCAGAGCCCAAAGCATCCCCCAGGGCCCATGGCATGAGCTCATGCTGTGGCCACAGAGAGCGATATTCTGTCCTTTCCTGCGGACCCAACCTCCTGTCCCATCTAAGGCTTCATGCAGAGGTCACCATGGGCAGAGGATAGGAGGACAGCTGGTCCCAGTCCCGTCGTTCACCCAACACTAGAGCCTCCCACGTTGTCACCTGCGACAGGAGGAAGTCCTGGAGCTCCTGCTCCTGGTGGGACAGTGTGATGACACGCCCGTCCCGGTGCACCACGCTGGATGTGCTCCACCCCAACGTTCAGCTGCAGCTGGATGGACCTGGGGAGTGGGGACAGGAGGGAGGCGAGAGGGAGATGTGAGGAGGTTCATGCCAGTGGGTGGGGTGACGTCCCAGCACCCACCCCAGCTGAGCACCCTGGGCAGCAGAGCACGGGGAGGCAGCTGAGACCCTGTTGCTCACTTGCAGATCTGCTCGTAGCCCTGTGAGGTGATGAGGACTTTGACACTGGACTCACAGGCGTCGTTGATGTTGGACCAGTGTGCCTGGATCTGAGGGTCCTCGATGCGGCTGGCCAAGCTGTCGATTGTTGCTGCCACTCTGGTAAAGACAGGAAGAGACCAAGTCGCCACACAGTGTGGTCAGAGCACAGGGCAGTGGCTGGTCTGTAAACAGAGGCCTGGGGATGCCAAGGCACAGGCTGGGGGCAGGGGCTGAGGCTGAAGCCCTCTCCTCGCTGCCCCCATCAGGGCTCTTCAAGACAGACCATACCAATGCGCCACCTACACTCACACAAACGGGGACCCCGGCTCCTGGCCACAGACGCCTTAGACGAGACCAGCACTGAGAGCTCATGTGCCACTGTCACCCCTGTGCCCAGGAGCAGCCTCCAGCCCCTGTTCCAGCACCGAAAGTGCTTTCTTGAGCTTAATGGCTGGATTCTGCAGCAACTCTATGAAGCAGAGACAATTGTCTCCACCCTCCAGGAGAGAAAGAAGCAGAGCAGAAAAGTGTGGGAGAGACAAACAACAGCCTCCAGAAAACTCCGCCTTACCTGCTTCTCAGGAAAATGTGCTTTGCCTGTTTGATTATTTTCTCCAGGAGCCCCTCGCTGGTCTGTATGGAACTGATCTCATTTTTATCCAAAGCTTGAGGGCCTGACAGCCTCATTCTCTTGTGGCCGAAAGGCGCACTGGCGGGTGAGGCATCATGATGGAGCTCACGGTCTGCTTGTGGAACTGTGGGGAGGCAGCATGAGCCTGCAGTCGCCCACCCGGCACAGCTCCCAGCACCTTCCCACTGCACGCCAACTCATGGGAACTCTGGGCGGGCAGAGTCTGTAAGAAGGGCCCCACACCGGCCTTCTGACATTCAGCTGAGCAGCACAAAATCGAACAGGCTTTGCTGCTCCCCCGAACTCGGATTCACAGTAATGCAAGAAAGGTGGGACGTGGGCTGGTCCCTGGTGTAACTTTGCACTCTGGACCAGCCCTGTCCAGAGGGGACTCAACATCCCCAAGTAGGCTGTGGGTATATATGGGGGAGTTTCTGCCCAACATGCATGTCCAGGGGGAGCTGCCCTCCTTAGCATGAGGCGAGGCCCAAAGATGACCTCAAGCAGGGCCTCATGCGGTGAAGGACCAGGACATGCTGGCACCACACACTTCCTGCCTGGGGCACAGGGGCACCACACACTTCCTGCCTGCCTGGGATAAGCGGGCACCGCAAACTTCCTTCCCAGGACACGGGCACTGCACACTTCCTGCCCGGGACACGAGCACCACGCTCTTCCCTCACCTCTCGGATCATGAGGTGCAGGTTGTGCTCCAGGACATAGAGATGGTCGTCGGGACCCTGCAGCCCGGCAGCCGCCGCTGGGACTTCTTATCGTTTGAGGAATGACAAAGAGAAATTGACAACTGCAGGTCTACGCGTGAGGGAAGCAGGAGAGACACAAACAGCCTTCACCGAGCAGCACTGTCACAGGCACGCTTTGAGACAAGCTCACACTGAAACAGCCTCCGTTGGAATGAGAAGAGCCCTGATCACAGCACTCGCCTGTCTGGAGGTGGCGCTGACATCAGCTCCCCACACCTGCCCCAGGCCCGCTGTCCACCCAGTGCCTTCTCAGGAGTCTTCACAAGGCTGGCAGCTCTTACTTGGAAAGGGCTGGGAGAGAATCTGATTTTTCACCACGATATGGGGGATCTGGCGACTTAATCTGAACAGCTTCTCGAGAGAGTTGTGCGAAGATCTCTTTACACAGCAGAACATTCTGTGCTGCTTCCAGCTCGCCTGCCAGTGTGGGGAGCCTGCAAGAAAGGCATTGGTCTGTGTCTGTGGCCGGGCACACTGCCGACTGTCCAGGAGAATACGACCAGAGCACAGCCCCCTTTGCAACAGAATCTTCTCAATGCTTGAACTGGTCTCTGCACCATGCATGGCACGAGACCCTCTGCTTTCACAAAGCCTCTGCTAGCTCCAGAGCCCAGGAGCATTTCCCTGAGGTGGAGCTGGCCTGCACACAGGTCTGTGTTCTTGGGTCTCGGTGCTCCTGCAGGGGCCGCGACGACGGCAGGGCTAGAACCCAAGTGCCGACCACTCAGGCTACACCCCAAGGATTTTTTTTTCAGTTATTTTGTTTTCCACGGCACACCGGAGATGCTCTGGGCTTACTCCGGCTCTGCACTCAGGGATCGCTCTTGGGGGCCCTGTGAGGTACAGGATGGAACCCATGTTGGCCACATGCATGGCCAGCATCGTAAACCACTTTGCTCTCTCTGGCCCCTATGATTTTTTTTTTTTTTTTGCTCTTTGGGTCACACCCGGTGATGCTTAGGGGTTACTCCTGGCTCTGCACTCAGGAATTACTCCTGGCAGTGCTCAGGGGACCATATGGGATGCTGGGATTGATCCCGGGTCGGCTGCATGCAAGGCAACGCCCTACCCGCTGGACTATTGCTCCAGCCCTGGCCCCTATGATTTCTACTTCACGTGTTACCTGGTAGAGTCTAGCTGGCAGACCTGTGGGTCTAGGAACAGTCAAGTTTCTGTGTTATCACGTCACTTCCTGTGTCGTGACCATTCTGTTCCTGGGGAAGCAGCACTCCAAGCTCCTGGAGCGCATTTCCAACCACCTGTCAAACCATTTCCTTTTTCAATTTTGTTCTACCTTTTCTAAGACCATGCTCAGGGGCTGGGTTATGGCACTTGGACAATCCAATTGATATGTGGCCAATCCCACCTGGTACCTGAGCAGAGTCTGGAGTCTGAACACTGAGTATGGCCCCACACCCAACCATCCCCCCAGAAATGCAGAACACCTCACCTGGCTTGGGTTTGGGCACAGGCTGCCTGAAGAGACTCATTGTGCCGAGGTCCCCCACATCTGGGGCCTGTTTCTGAATCGAGACCTGAGCGACGATAACACGAGATAGGGCATCAGCCTCCGCCAGCAGGGAGCAACAGGCGGAAATCACTGCGCAAATACCTTGATGTATGCAGACCCCTCCAAATCACTGGGAATCTGGACATCGAGGGGACAGTGATCCTCAGGGATCTTCTTGTCTAGGTCGATGTCTGTGTTCTTGATGACCTCGAATGTACCATGATGGGGAAAGAGCGAGCCTGCCGGGGTGTGAAAGCAGGTGTGTGAAGAACAAGCACCGCGCCACACTGTCTAGAGCATTAGAGCACAGAGCCATTTCCAGACCCTAAACTAAGGCCTGACCAAAGCGTGTGGCGGGTGGCTGGCGGGCACTGGGAGCCGTGAGGACCTTAAGGACAGCGACTGCTTGGTTTAAAGGCCTGACAACAGCATGAACCCATGCGCCACCCTGTGGGCCTTGATAGCTTGATGCACACACTTGCTTCTAAACTTTTCTCAGGCTCCATACAGGCCTGGTGTTGGTGTGAGCAGTCTCTCGGTGCAGGTTTCCACAACATTCTCAGGCAGAAGGGACAAAGGAAGCAGCAGACACGCCCATTTCCACCTGCTGCTAGAGTTATGAGCCTCCTTTGTGGGCACACTCGGCTACGGCTACACTGAGTTTGCTCCTGGCTGTGCAGGAGGAGGCCTGGGGAACCTGCCTCATGTGTGACGAGCACCTAAACCCCCACATGATCTGTGGCCCTGCGGTGACTTTCTGGGCAGTTCAGAGCTGGGGCCGACCAGTGTTATGAAGAGGGATGTGTCCATCCAGGGTGTGTTCAAGAACTTGCCCAAACCACAATGGGATCAAATCCTTTATGATAGGGGTGGACAGAGGAGAGAGAAACAGATGAAGGTCCACCTGGGACCATTGGAGAGACGGAAACTGTACAGAGGACTGAGACGCCCTGATCAGGGCTGAAGTCCCTCTACTGTCCCTTGGACATGGCAGGCCCAAGTACTGGAAGGTTGCAGCCAGGCCACTCTACTCTCTCCCTTGGCATTCAAAGATTTCACCATATGACCCGTGACTCAGCAACTTGCCCTGGGCAGTGCTTCTGACTGGACTCAGTAGCTCTCACAGGGGCAGGGGTCACCCTGGGACACTTGGACACAGCCCTGGCCATGGGAAGGAGATGGCATCCTTCCTCCCAAGCACGTCAGGGCAGCTTAGAACCCAGCCCAGGCCTGAGGGTCACTCAGGACCCAGCCCAGCCCTGATGGTCGCTGAGGACCCAGCCCGGCCCTGGAGGTCACTGATGACCCAGCACAGCCCTGATGGTCACTCAGGATCAAGTCCAGCCCTAAGAGTCGCCCAGGACCCAGCACGGCCATGACGGTCACCCAGAACCCAGCCCAGCCCTAACGGTCACTGAGGTCCCAGCCCAGCCCTGACGGTCACTGAGGACCCATCCCACCCAGCCCTGACGGTCACTGAGGACCCAGCACTGGCGGTCACTGAGGACCCAGCCCACCCAGCCCTGACAGTTGCTCTCACC